>CBVK0101314261.1:0-23190 GCA_900067695.1 Picea abies | reverse complement strand
GATCCATTGTTCTTTGTCTACAAGAAGGTCCTCCATCTTGAGCTTCCATAGCTCAAAATTTTTACCGTTGAACTTCTCTATCTCGATTCTAGATGAGCTCGTCATTCCTATTTCTATACTCGAATCTCCACTGTAAAAGCTCCCACTAAACCCAAGTTTATCACAGATCGAGCCAAACCCTCAACAACAAAGGCATCCCTCTAAAGCCAAAATCGAGCTCTGATACCACATGTAAGTTTTAAACCTGTGAAGTAAAGCAATGCATATAGATTCTTAAGTAAAACAGAATTTAATCAATGGCTCATACACAGATTACACAAAGATTTTATACTGGAAACCCTCAACCAGGAAAACCTTTCTTATATTCATTATATCAAATTTCACCATTCACCATACAATATATATACAATTTTTTTAGGTATTTTGTAGATACCAAAACCCTAATCCCTTAATCCGGGATTAATTTACAAAACCTCTAAAAATAGCAAAAAACTGCCCAAAAACAAATTTCAGTGCGTTGCCTCGAATGTTGTGCGTAACCAGGGGGGGGCATACCTGCCCCCCCAGGAAAGAGCCTGGTGCGCATGACACAAAGACCACTACTAGAGGGATCGTCAGACGCAGTTGTCATATCTGACGCGCCCACACACACACATGCAAAGAATATAACACATACCCAACAGGATATGGATGGTACCTAGATTAAATGAAAATAACTTCAGCTCCCTCCTCACCTTAACAAACTCTTCAATCAATTCATCAGTTCCTTACAAGTGTGTGCAGATCACAATCAAAATGATCAAGATACTCGTGGTTGGGTTTGTTACACGTCAAAATTGCTAAGTGTCGCATCTTCCCTACAGCTTTCGCAAGTGTCGCAAGTTGATCACTAGTGTTGCAAACGATGTTCAGACATGATCCCATGATGACGACACTAAGGAGGCACTTATGACACCTCACATGACTGATTTGGGAGAAGGAAACTGGTTTACTGGAATCAAATAGCTCTTGACACCTGAAAGAGACCCTGAAACAGTGGTTTGGAGGGGGAACGCTCCCCTAATACAGCTGCAGAAGCGCTGGCGCTCCTCTACCATGATTCAAGAAGCGTTATAACGCCCTTCAGGCCCTTCTGGAGGAGTGCTGCTCATCTTAAGAGTGTTGTCGCTTTCCTAAGGCACATCAGGAGTGCTACAATGCTCTGATACCCCTTTTGGGGGAGCGCTCCCTATTCTGGGTCAATTGTTAGCCCGTTGAGTCGAATGAGGAGGAGATCATTCGAGATTAGAAGGTAGTTGTGCTCGAATTCTTGGTTTCATCAAAAGATCCCTGATCCAGGGAGATGGTTCCTAACTGGTTCTAAACATAACTCAAGAGGTTAGGCCCCTCCCAACCTATATAAACAGGCTCTATGATGGTGGAAAGGGGGAAGAACTGAACATATGAAACTTATGATCTTGGAGGAAACTGACAGTCAGCCAAAGGAGAGTGATCAGTGAAGCTGTTGTTATCCAGGTTGTGGATCTTTCAGGCAAGGGTTAGATGAAGAGGACTTGACGAAGCTATCGCATTCGCATCTACGATTGTAAGTATTGCTGTCGTTATTCTCATTAATATGACACGCTTGGCCTGTTTCTTTCTAGTTTGTGTCTGATATCACATGGACTTATCATTTATTGATACATATGTTTTCAAGCTAATGTCAATAGAGTAGGAGGTGGTCATATCTAGTTTTGTCCACAGATCTCAGCGAGGAGCGAAAGGATTGGAGCGCAACTCGGAGCGTGCAGGGACAAACATCGATTGGAAGGTACTTTTGTTATCCTCCCTTCTCATGCATTAGTTTAGATAGATTTGAAACATAAAAACAAACTAGACAAGGTACGACTTAGTCTCTTACCTGACTCATCCCAATCTTCCCCCTTGGGCAGAATCAAATCCATACTCCCACGGAAGTCCACATCAGCATACGGGAAGTCCTCGATCCAGAGCAACTGTCGCCTCAACCAGGCAAAGAAATCACCAGTAAAACGGAACTCGGACTCCGAAACTAACCTCGGGGATAGGCTAGTCCACCTCTCCATCCAAGGCTCATCCACTGGTCGTACTGCCAGCACGATCTGAGGCTACATCTGAGGGATGCGCTCCAAGAAAAACGAGACTAAGAATGAGCCATAGCCAAATTGCTTTTGGTCGTTCCTGCACCAAGAAATTTGTTCCTTCACATTCCGAAGTAACGCCGCACTCCAGTTGAACAGTGTTGGCTCTAAACACTGAACACCATAAGCCACTTGTGACCTCAAAGCCAAATGAGCACTAGTGCTACCAGTCACACTAGTAATAGCAAACAATATGGATCGAAGAGGCAGATCCCCGATATCCTTGATAGGGATCCTGCTCCCTACCAACCTTGCTCCCGGAACACAATGACGTGCCAGATACACGTTCACCTACTCAATTAATGCCCTCTGCCTTGTAAAAGCTATAGGGACCCCTCTTTTTGAGAGGTCGGTCAAAAAGTACACATCTTCCAACTCGATGGTCAGGAGCTGTGTACCAATACGGAATCCCTGCTCCGTGACATCCCAGAGACCAATCATGTGCTCAAGCAATAGAGGTGATCTACCTGTCCGCGGGGAGATTTTCCTACAACAGGGTTCATCTCTTTACACGGTAAAAACGGATTTTTTTTCTTTTGGAATCCTCATACATTCACCCTCAAGCCAGTTGATGGAACAAATTTTGGCATAATGATGGTATTCCCAAGATTAATTTCTTTTGTTGGTTACTTGATCCAGGAGGATCTGAAACACTCAAAGAGGTCCATGAGGATCCATAAATGCTGAAACTTTGATCATATCATATTCTTTCAAAAATGAATTCATTACGTAGAGCTCGGCAAGACCTTTAAAACGGTGCAAAAATCACCTCAATTAGAGTTCATATGACAAAGTTATGACTTTTCAAAGTTTTGGTCAAACAAGGTCAAAATGTCAAAAAGGGGTGACACATGGCACCATTGGAAGGGTAACATGTGGCACACCCATACACGTCCATATAGGTCCATACAGTGATGATGTGGCAGCACCACAGGGCGACATGTGGCATATTGTATAGCTAAGTTGGCAAGGTGACAAGGCATTCATACAATTCGAGTGGACCAATTAGATTTCAACACATGGCATGATTGTATAGGGCATAGGTGGACCAATGAGAGACCACCACGTGGCAGTCTCCCATCGGCCTAATATGGCTAAAATTGGACAAAATTTTATTAGAGCCCAAAGGATCGAACATGGGTCTCTCGCCCACCATTCCAATGGCTTACCATTACACCCACAACATGTGAAATAATTGTATATGTTTCCATTTCTATTTAAGTTTAATACAAGGTTCAAATGGTGGATAAATAATATTGAGGGCATAGCCCTCGATCCTATGGTTGTATAGGTATTAATTTATCAATTTTAAACCCCAAATTCATGCGTGGTGCAAACTATATAAACTATATGTTTTATATAACATATAAAAATATAACAAAGCGCAAAAGGGGGGAGAGGTTCACGGGGGTCAAACCCATGACCTCCTCCCACACATACCAGATCCTTAACCAACATGCCAACGATGCCATATGTTGCATATATTCCCACGAGAATAGTTTTAACTTGATGTCGTGGTTAACTAGAGGTTCAGACCACAATTCGGTCTGCACCATATTTAGTTTGGGGATGAATCTTGAGGTAGACAAGAGTGCATAGATTTTCGTGCAGGGTACGGATAGTGCATTGGGATGCGTACTAAAGAGTGGAACCATGATGGTGTTGTCTTGCTTTTCATGCCATTGAACACCATGTCCAAACATAGCCTTGTTTAGACTCGTTTTTCTTGTTTTTTTTAGAGGAGCATGATGTTGTTATTATTTTCATGCTAAGATGTTGTCTATGAAAGTCTTAGTTCAAATTTTCATGTATGAGAGTTATAGTGCATCATTTGGCAGTTAAAGAGGTTCATATTGAGCCAATTTATAATATGGTCGCGTTTATACTCATTTTTCTCTGATTTTAAGAGGAATTCAATGATAACCTATATTTATGGGTTTGAGCAACAGAATTCAAGAGTGACTTCAAGATTGGCTTTGTAAGTCCATTTTCATTGTAATTTTTGACATTTGAGATTAATGAAGAGAAGTCTCATTGTTAAAGGGGACTCAAAGATGTAGCCTATGAGAGGTGAACTTTGTCATCGAATCTTGTCTTCATAGTTCTTTTTTTGTGTGTGTTATCTCACATTATTCTGAAAATTATTCATCATTTCATGAATTTTTGGATAAGTAAAAGATTCACAAATGTTTTGCAAAGTTGTCAATACGATCAAGAAATACTCTGAATCAAGTTAGATGTTAAAAAGTATGTTTAAAGAATAAATTATCATCTAAGGATTTTCGGATCAGGTTGGTATCAAAACTAGTTTTGACAAGTGTTTGCAAGTGAACGTGATGAGGTCCAAGACTCAAGTTGGTGAAGGTGTTTGAAGACTTTGTAGCATAGATCTCATTGTTGTAGAAGACAACATGAGTAAAGATCTCATGAAGTTAAGGCTATATAAGTACATGAACTGACAGATTCAGAAGGAGAATTATAAATTAAGGATGCAACTATAATCTCTCGAGGAGGAGAAGCATAAGCTTGAAGATCAATTGATATGTCATGAATAATTCCATGCAGGTATTTTTCATGAATTGGAAAGAGAGTTGTAGGATAAGGACTAGATATTGGCACCATTCCATGAATCTAGGAAAGTAGAAAATGAAAAGTATCCTATGCAAGTGTGACTATCTCCTGCAAAAGGTTTGCAGATAATAATTGAGGAAGATAATTCATTATATTATTCTCTCCCCGTCAAGATGGAGAATGTTCTAGGATAACTGAAAAAGGGAGAACTTCAAATGAAGAGATCCTTCATAAGAAGTTGGTATTAACTTACATCCTAGGGAAAGGTAACAAACGCAAGACATCTCCAGGAAGATATGGGCATTCCAAAGAGGGGATGAAGACATTTCCCACTAGTAAGACTGGTATGAATTTATGGTCTATGTATCCATGTGCTTCCTATGGAAGTAGTAACCATAGTATGGTGAAATGTCAGATAAGACAATCCTTGCAAAAAAATCCATCCCAGAAGAAAGCCAAAAGCAAAGGCCATTTTCCAAGACAGAATAAAAGGGGGAATGACAAGAAGGGATTGTGGTTCCAATATGGGAACACGAAACTCTACTCTTATTTTGGTAAGAGTAGACATCAAATAGAGAAGTGTTGGACATTTTATCCACACTTATGTTTGAAGTAGAACCAAGAAGATGTAAGGGCATTCACAAGAAGACAAGTAGCAGTCGCAAGTGAAGTTAATAGTCTTGTTGAAAGATTTGATAGAGAATTATTCTTAATGGATTGTCTTAATAGTGTAATGTATGAAGACATCGAGGTATGGTTCATGGACAGTGGCTCATCTCACCACGTGATGGGAATGAGATCAGTATTTCTTACTTTCTCAAAAATTGACACAAATTGCTATGTAGGATCTGGTACTAAAACTAGACAAGAAGTAAGAGGGTTTGGATATGTAAGATTCTATCTTGAGTCGGAAGGATTTCTAGGAATAGAACATATGTTATATGTTCCATATTTGAAAGTAAACCTACTAGCAGTTTCATCTTTCGAAAATGAAGGATATGCAGTTTCATTCCAAAATGGACATGAACTTGTGTATTCAAAGGAAGCTACTCAAGGCACAACAGTGATGTTTGGTGTTCGAAAGGAGAGGTTGTATAGGTTACTAGGAAGACCTATAATTGGATCCAATGGTTTCTTGGATTCAGCATCATATTCAATGTCAGATTCAGCATCAGCGTTAGAGGCACTGTCAAAGTTTGTGAGCCTCCTTCCAGTACTAACGGAAGAATGATTCCATGAAGAAGCTACCTATCTTTGTCCCTGGATAGGTATCAGAAGATTCCATTTTGGAAATATTGTAAATATGTATATTTGTAATTTTCAAAGTTAGTATGCATATGTAAATACCTTCTAAGTCTATTTCTATTATTGTAATAGAGGGATTGTTAACCACTTTTATAGAATTTTCAAGAGTGAGAGGAATCTTGTAGGGATTTCTAAAGCCTTGGGATTTATTAGCCACTCTTGGTGAAATTTGAGAGTGAGAGGAATCTTGTAGGGATTTCTAAATCATTGGGCTTTATTAGTCACTCTTGGTGAAATTTGAGAGTGAGAGAAATCTTGTAGGGACTTCTAAAGTCCTTCGGCAGTAGTGCAGACAATTTTTATTTGTTCTTATTATCAGCTAAAGAACTAAATGTGGATCAAATGGTCTATGTAATATCATTATTATTCTGAAGTACCGATGGAAAAGGAATGGAAGAGTACAGGCAGTTAGAAAATGTAGATCGAGAGAGGGAAGAGCATCATAGCTATGCAATGTCTTCCTAGAGATGGTATAGAAATAATATTCTTTATAAAGAGGGAAGGTGAAATAAGTATGCATTATGCTATGAACATATTCAAGGTGGTATTCCATGTTCATGTAGATGTATACCTTGAGCAGAAGCAAGTCAAGCAATACATATGTTTGTCGAAAACATGTTTGGGTTTGTTTTCAAGGCAGGAGAGAGGAAATGAAAAGGAAATTCATTGAGAGACTCCTACAGATACATCAACAGTAAAGGAACAATTAATCCATATGGGAAAGGCATAGATTAGCATTCAAATTGGTTTTATTATTGTCGAGATGGAATATCTTCAGCAAAGAAGGAGATGGCAGTGGATGTTGAGTCACAATTCATATTTGGATATTTCAGAGCAAAGAGTTAGTGATCATACTTTTGTTATGAAGGAATCGATGAGCCAGAACCAGAGCTAGATCTAAATTAGTGCCAGTATCCATGAGTCAGATCTATTTCTAGGAGCCAAAGTCAAAGCCATGTTCCAGAGAAGTAGAGAGAAGTACACTGATCTAGATTGTTTTCCTTGAGCTTTTGGAAGTTCAAGAAGGAGATCAAATATGTATCCAAGATCCTAGATGGAGATCCAAAATGATCAATACCAATATGGGAATCAGATAAATTTTAGCAAGGGGGGAGAGTGAAGAAGCCTTATCATCACTAAGTTGTTGAATACACTGTGAAAAGAAATTCAGTAAGGTGGAAGAGTGAGAAAGAGTTATCATCACTAAGTTGTTGAAATATTTATACTTTTGGAGGTCCAAAACTTATTCAGTGGGAAGGTGTGATCCAGGAGGATATGAAACACTCAAAGAGGTCGAGGAGGATCCATAAATGCTCAAAACTTGATCATTTGAAATGCTCTCTAAAATGACTTCATTGCATAGATCTTGGTGATAGCTTTCCAACAGCACAAAAATTGCCTCAAACAGAGTTCGTATGAGAAAGTTATGGATCTTCAAAGTTTTGGTCAAACAAGGTCAACATGTCAAAAAGGGGTGACACATGGAACCACTAGAAGGGTGACACGTGGCACATATGTACAGGTTTGTACAATGTTGACATGGCAACACCACTGGGTGACATGTGGCATATCATACAACTAAGTTGGAAAGGTGACGAGGCATACATATAGCCTGAGTGGACCAATTAGATTTCGACATGTGGCATTATTGTACAGGGAACAGGTGGACCAATGAGAGACTACCACGTGGTAGTCTCCCATTGACCTAATATGGCTGAAATTGGACAAAATTTTGTTAGATCCTGAAGGATTGAACCCGGGTCTCTCACCCAACATTCCAATGGCTTACCATTACACCTACGGCATGTGAATTAACCGTATATGTTTATGTTTCTATTTAAGTTCAATACAAGGTTCAAATGGCAGATAAATAGGATCAAGGGCATAGCCCTTGATCCTATGGTTGTATATGTATTAATGTTAAACCCCAAATTCGTAGGCGGTCTAAGCTATATAAACTATATGTTATATATAGCATATAGCAATATAACAAAGTGCCAAAGGGGGGAGAGGTTCGTGGAGGTCGAACACGTGACCTCTTCCCACACATACCATAGCCTTAACCAATGGGCCAACAAGACCATATCTTGTGAAGATTCCCACAGGAATAGTTTTAACTTGATGTCGCAATTAACTATAGGTTTGTACCACAGTTGGGTCTGCATCCTATTTAGGCCGGGCATGAATCCCGGGGTAGACAATAGTGCATATATTTCTATGCAGGGTACAGATGGTGCATTGGGATGTGTTTCGAAGAGTAGAACCATGATGGTATTCTCTTGGTTTGCATGCCACTGAGCACCATGTCCAACCATATCCTTGTTTATACTCATTTTTCTTTTTTTTCCGAGAGGAGCATGATGGTGATGTTATTTTCGTGCTAAGATGTTGTCTATGGAAATCTTAGTTTAGATTTCCATGTATGAGAGCCATGGTGCATTATTTGGTGTGTAAAGAGGGTCATATTGAACCAGTTCAGAATATGATTGAGTTTATACTCATTTTTCTCATAATTCCAAGAGGAATTCAATTGTAACCTCTATTTTTTGGTTTGAGCAGCGGAATTGAAGAGTGACTTCAAGATTAGATTTGTAAGTCCATTTTCATTGTAATTTTTGACATTTCAGATTAATGAAGAGTATTATTATTAAAGGGAACTCAGAGATGTAGCCTAGGAGAGCTGAACTCTGTCATCAAATCTTGCCTTCATAGTTATTTTATTTTATGTTGTGTTATCTCACATTATTCTGCAAACTATTCATCATTTCATGAAGTTTTGGATAAGTAAACGATTCACAAGTGTTCTGCAAAGTTGTCAATATTATCAAGAAATATTCTAAATCAAGTTAGATGTTAAAAAAGTATGTTTAAAGAATAAATTGGCATCTAAGGATTTTTGGATCATTACTAGTGCATAAAAAAATCCTAACTACAGAAAATTTGCAAAAAGGGGGAAGAAATGGGCCCTCTCAGTGTGCTTTGTGTCAGGAAGTAGAGGAATATATTCATCACATATTCATAGACTATAAATTCATAAAGAAACTTGGTTCCATTTTTTTCTCACACTGATCCAGATGGATATCGGTGGCCACCCACCTCTTCCAACTCACTCACATACAGTTTTCATTTTGGCAGCTTGTTTCAAGATTTTTGGGTCCTAAACTTCTGGGGCCATTTTTAGGCCCTAAACAACGTTTTTTGGGCTTGCCACAATCAGGTTGACTATTCAGTTAAAGTGTCACTGCAAAATGTGTATTCCTCAGATAGACCTTTCCAACAGGCTATTGTGCACCTAAAACGGATACTGTATGCAAAAGTTACGACCCCGGGAAATTGATTTACCAACTTACCCCTTCGGGGCCCACATGACTTTTGGAACTTCATCTCTTAGGGTTAGTTTTTTGGATGTCTAGGGTTTTCTGATTACTTCTTGATGCTAAAAAGGATTGGAGGTGTCATTGTAATTTGCTTAGGTGAATGTGCATATATGCCACATATCTTCTCAGAGATTAGCTACCACCATTCGAGCAAGATTGTTTCATTCTGAATTTTACAGTTTCAACATATTTCTTTATTGAATAGAAGTTAAGATTCACTATGTCTATGTTACTGTTCTTTGTATATTATTGTTAATGTTATAGATCTGTGTTTCATTTTATTCCACTCATAAATCTGGATCAGTGATATCAGAGCGATCTGCTCTTCATTTGTTTCTATGTGCATGTCCCCAATGAGGTAATGGTATAAGTTGTTGGGACTCGAACTAGTTAAGCCTTTGCAAGATCGACCTCGCCGAACTTGATGGTCACCCATGGGGGAAGAAAATAGAGAAAATGGGGCAGGAGATCCCTTTAAATTGTTTCTCAAGGAATCCCTCGTGTGATAGAGGAACGAGATGATGGATAACTTTGCACAAATCATTTGACAACTACCAACAGGTGATGCATATTCCTCGAGCGGAGCCACCACCCCCTTCAAGGTACAGATCAATTTTTATATTCCTATATTTGAAGGTCAAATAGATGTGGATGTTGTACACAAATGGTTAAATCTTCTAGAAGGATATTTTTATGTTCATAACTTTTTCGATATAGAAAATATTACATTTTCACTCCTTAAGGCCATCCCCCATGTCAAAGATTGGTGGGAGACTTTTTGTGAGAAAAAGGCAACAGAGGAATCTACATTATTTGTAGTCACACCCACTTAGGGTTCTTTCAGGGATGTTATTAAGGAACAATACTACCTTGTTGGAAGTTATGATGACTTATATACAAGACAGACCACATTGCGGCAGGAAAGAGACCAAACAATACAAGAGTTCACCAATATCTTTCATACCTTGCGCACTAAGTTGGGTATAAAATACTCTGAGCAACATATGGTGCTAAAGTATCATGGAAGTCTTCATAGATACATCCATATAGAAATGTATTTTTTGGACATCTCATCCTTGGGCGTAACTTACCGATATGCTATCAAAATCGAGCAGAAGCTTAAGAAAAATATGAGGTAGTTTGGGTCTGCGAACCCCTCACAGCAGAAGCAGGAAAAAAGTGACCCTGACCCATAGAACAAAGGAAATAGAAAGGATGGACAGCCTTAGGAAAACCATTCTAAGCCACAAACAAAGAAGGAAAATGGGAAGACAAAGAAATACACTGGGAAATGGTGTGAGTTCCATAAGAGCCCTTGGCATAACATCGTTGAATGTCACTTGAAGCAGTCATTGGTGGTCCAGGTGAAATCCTATGAATCATATGTGGACTCTGACTCTAAGTTAGAACTAGAAAACGGGAGATGGATCATTGACACAAAATCTAGTGCCATCATTTCTACCACCAAGGTCCATCCCGGTGAACCTAATGAACTAGAGGAAGGTGAGTGCTTCTTTCATTCACAAATGTGGGTGAAGGGTACTCCATTGCACTTCATCATTGATAACAGTAGCCAAGAGAACTGCATCTCAGTGAAGGCCATTAAATTGTTGGCTCTTCCGAAAAAACCACACCCAAAGTCGTACACCATTGGTTGGCTCTGCCAAGGGAGTGATCTTTGCATCAGCCAACAATGTCGCATGCCCTACGACATCAAGCCGTTCAAAGATGATATGTTGTGTGATGTCACCTCCCTTGAATTTTGTGATGTTTTTTTGGGCCAACCTTATTTATGTAAATGTCATGATGTATATGAGTCTAGTCCTCGTAGTGTTATTATTACTTTGGACAGTAAATTGTACAGGATACCCGAGGTAGTCCCACCTACTTCCATTTCCTTGATCTCTTCCAAGAAATGCAAGAAGGTCATCTCTTATATCGAGAAGTTTGTCTTCTCCATGATTCATGCTCAAATTGAGTGTAAGGTTGCAGCCACATCCATGGCCTCTGTGGCAAGTCTCTCCATGCAGCAGAAGAAAATAAATAAGGTCATGGAAGAATACCAAGACATATTCTCCTCACCCACTAGGGTACCTCTACACTGTCAGGTCAAGCACTCAATCGATATGACCTCCGGTGCATCGCTACCCAATGTATTGGTCTATCACTGCTCTCTATCAAAAAATGAGGAAATCAAGTTCCAGATACAAGATATTCTTGAAAAGGGGCACATCCGACCAATTTCATCACCTTGTGGAAGCCCAATCGTGCTTGTGCATAAGAAAGACGGGACCTAACAACTATGCATTGATTATCGATCCCTAAATAAAATATAAGTTAGGAACCAGTACCCAATTCCCCAAATTGTTGATCTCCTTGACCAGCTCAAGGGGGCCAAATACTTCAGTAAGATTGATCTGAAGTCCAGCTACCACCGGGTCCCAATAGAGTAGACTGATGTATGGACGACTACCTTTAAGTCCAAAGAAGGTCTTTTTGAATGGTTGGTCATGCCCTTTGGTTTGAAAAATGCCCCAGCAAATTTCATGAGGATGATGGACGATATATTGCAGCCTTTCACCAATTATTTTGTGGTAGTGTATTTGGATGACATCCTCATCTTCAGCAAGAGTTGGGAGGAACACTTGTAGCATATTCAGTTTGTTTTGCACACTTTGAGGCAACAGAAGATATATGAAAATTTGGAAAAATGATCCTTCGGCGTGAAAATAGTACCTAGGCTACATTATTGATGAGCATAGGGTGCATGTTGATCCAGCCAAGATCCAGGTCATTCGTGACTGGCTATCCTTGACCACGCTCACTTAGCTTCAGAGATTCTTAGGCCTTTCCAATTTCTATCGCAGGTTCGTGTTGGGATTCTCCCACATAGCATGGCCCCTTATCCAAGTGACCAAGGGTTGTGGAAAGGAAAATTTTGTGTGGGGCCAATCACAATAGAAATTGTTTGATGATTTGAAGCAGTGTTTCTACTTAGCCCCGATGCTCTCATTACCCGACCTGCAACAGCCTTTTGAGATTGAGAAAAATTCTTCAGACTATGTTATGGGCGCAGTTCTCACTTAGCATGGACATCCCATGGCCTATCATAGTGAGACTATAAAATATCATGTGTAAGCACCCCACTTATAAAAAAAAAAAATACTCCATTGTACAAGCCTTCTTCTAGTGGAGGCATTGAATTCTTGGGAAGGAGACAGTCATCCACATTGATCATAAGCCTCTGCAGTTCATGCAGACACAAGGAAAATTGCAGAATGATCGCCATCATAAGTAGTGCACATACTTGCAGTAGTTCCATCTCAACATCAAGTATAAGATAAGGAGCACCAACCACGTCGTTGACTACCTCAATCGACCTCCATTTGAAGCACTAACCGCGGTGCTACACTCCTGTGGACAAGAGACCTCTAGATGGACCCAACTCTATGAGAGTGATCCTGACTTTGCCACTACCTACCATATGCTGGGCATAAACACAACCGTCATTGATTTCCATATTCAGGATGAGTTGTTGTGCCATCTGGGCAATATTTTTGTCCCATCAAGCGAGCGAGCAAATTTGATTTGGGAAGCTCACTACAGTCGGGTGGCAAGACACCTTGGCATAGAAAAGATAGTGGCAGTTCTACAACAACATTTCTATTGGATGAAACTTTGACATGATGTCAGCAAGTATATCAGGTCCTACCCGACCTGCGTCATTTCCAAATAGGCCATTAAGAAACAAGGCATGTAGACCCCTCTTCCTACTCCCAAAAGGCCTGGGGAATCCAACTTGATGGACTACATGTCGGGCCTTCCTTCAACCAACTAGGGGAATGATTATGGTTTTGTGTTTGTTGATCAATTTTCCAAGATGGTGATTATGGCCGCCTGCAAGAATAGCATCACAGCGAAGGTTACCGCCAAGATATTCTTCGAACGAGTGTGGGTACATTTTTGGATGCCATAAACCATAGTCTCATATTGTGATAGTCGGTTCTTAGCACATTTTGGTCGAGCATCTAGTCACAACTGGACACCAAGATCACCAAATCCATGACCTTCCACCCCCAAATGGATGGCCAAACTGAGGTCGTCAATAGGATGATCATGCATATCTTGTGCATGTACAATTCCAATCATTCATGCACATGGGATGAGATTCTTCCCTATGTTCAACACAGTTACAATAGAGCCATACATATCTCAACCGGCCACAACCCCTTTCAGGTGGGATTGGGATTTCAACCATTGGATCCCATGGATGTTGCACTACCCCTTGCATCCACATAGGTAGAATTTTCCCATGATCAAACCAAAGCTGACAACGCTTCCCGATTCATTGAACAAATCAAGCATATCCTCCAACAGGTTCAATATATTTTGGAGAATTTTGATGCTAAGTACAAGCAGTGCCATGATCAACATTTAGTGCCACACAAGTTTCAGGTGGGAGATAAAGTTTAGTTGCATTTGAAGAAAGAACACCTTACAAGAATCCATCAGAAGCTTCATCAACTCTGCTATGGAACTTACACCATCACCAAGTTTTTGGGTGACAATGCTTTTGAGCTCAGCATTCCCCCCTTCCTTGGCTTGCACCCAATGTTTAATGTGGACCTCCTTCGGCCGTACTTTCCACCATTATTGGACACCTCAGAGATAGTAGAACAGTTGACAATGATAGAGATCAACCTTGACTGCATGGAACAAGCATCCATTGATTATATCTTGGACACATAGGTCAAGGGTACTCGCCAACAAAAGCTTCAGCTTTATCGTGTTTTCAAAGCGAGGCAGCTCCTGCACCAAGGCAAGTGGCTCACTCGGGGCAAAATTCAGTAGAAATTTCCTCACCTGATAGGGGAACTCAATGCAATGGAGACCATTTCTTCCTAAGGGGGGAGGACTGATCCGGGTGGATATGGTGGCCACCCACCTCTTCCAACTGGCTCACATACAGTTTTCATTTTGGTAGTTTTTTTCTATCTTTTCGGGTCTTAAACTTCTGGGGTTGTTTTGAGGCCCTAAACAACATTTTTTGGTCTCTCCATTGTCACACTATATATAGAGTTAGAGTGTGACAAAAAAATGTGTATTCCTCATATATACCTTTCCAATAGGCTATTGTGCACCTAAAACGGAGATCGTATGCAAAAATTACGACCTTGGGAAGTTGATGTACCAACTTACCCATCGGGGCCCACATGAATTTTGGCGCTTCATCTCCTAGGGTTAGGTTTTTGGATGTATAGGGTTTTCTGATTACTTATTGATGCTAAAAAGTCTTGGAGGCCTCATTGTAATGTGCTCAAGCGAATGCACATAGCCACCACATCTCTTATCGAAGATTAGCTACCACAATTCGAGCAAGATTGTTTCATTCTACATTTTACAGTTTCAACAGATTTCTTTATTGAATAGATGTTTTTTTTTTGTTATCTAAATTCTCTGACTCATGGGATTGGCCCATGGTTGAGATTCCACGACCCAGGGGCATCTAAGCCATCAAAATCACCCAAGGATCGCACCCGGGCTAAACCACACCAGCCCTTAACATGGTTGGATTTGAGGTGTCCCCATAGGTTTCAAACCAGTGACTTCACTTACGGAGTGCCTTAACAGCGCACTCCCTCACTGACTGCTCTTCACCATAGGGACTTATTGAATAGAAGTTAAGCTTCATTGTATCTCTATTATTGATCTTTGTACATTAGTGTTAATGTTTTTAAATTTGTGTTTCATTTTGTTCCGCTCATAAATCTAGATCACACATTGCATCAACGTTTAAGATGGCTTGATACTTGCTCAAATTGTTTTACAAAATGGAAAAGAAATTATATTGGGAATCTAAAAGGAAAAAATATTCTTTCAAGATATTGGGAAGCACTTCCAAAATATATATGTTGGGGCATTTGGTTGGATCACAACAAAATAATCTTTGAAAACACTACAAATACACCTAGACAAGTCACATTGAAAGCTTCAGCCCTCCTTTCAGCTTATATGAGGTAGAGAATACAATGTAAATAACAAATTTTGGATAGCAACGAAGAGCTTTGGCTTAAATCATTTTTTTCAGGAACTAAGTCATCATCGGTCTTCAAAACCCCTTCCACTCCTCAATGGGATTTAAGAATGGACAAATCTGCATTCGCCTCTTGGCAAGAAAATCAATCATTCTCAATCCTTTTTTCAATGGAGCTTCACGTGGAAACCGAGAGGCAGAAATAGTGGGGGGGGGTTATTTGTAATCCTATAGGAAGCATTGTAATTAGCTATGCATGGGGACTTGGAACTCATACTAACAATGAAGCAAAGCCTTTTTCTTTATATGCAAGCATAAAATTAGCACTCTATAAATAGATTAGTAACCTCGTCATTTGGTGTGATTCAATGGTAGTAATATGAGATACAATCCAAAAGAATATAGTAGGGGGGAACATATACAAAGGAATCATGTTGTGGGTTCTAGACAATCTCAAAAAATTGAACTCAACAAAACTTTTCCACATTAAAAGAGAACATAATGAAGAAGCAGACAAGAATGCAAAAAAGGGATCCAACTCAATTAGAGGTCAAATGGAAATTAATGGGGAGTTAGTGACCAATCTAATCCCATGACAGGTTTGAAGCAACGTGGAAGAGGTAACATCATTGGGAGTGGCATCGAGGTCTTGTCATTCCCCTTGCCATTAAATCCCTATTACGAAAATAATAATCAGGCATGTGTGCAACTCAGTTATCTGTGAGCTTGAGAATGGGGAACTCAACAGGTTCAATTCTCTAGTCCCGGAGGCTCGGTCTTGGTCATTGGTTCGAATCAAGCAAAATCCCTTCTTCAAATTTGGATCTTCTCTTCATCCAAAATCTGCCTATCTCTAGGTACAGAAAAATTCTTCATGAGAAGGATATTGTACTTTTGATCAGGAAACTCTTGGACTTTGAAAGTATTAGGTTTCTTAGCTGTGATTTTTCTGATTTGTTGGAATTCTCTGGAAAAAAAAATTAAACCCTCTTCTTCTTTCTCTCATTGTTTGCTCCCGTATCTATGTTCTAAGTTTGATGCATCCATTTTTTTTAGAAATTTCTCTCTATAAGGTTTCCCTAGCCCTCTCTGGCATCCCTT
Source organism: Picea abies (assembly GCA_900067695.1). NCBI lineage: Eukaryota > Viridiplantae > Streptophyta > Pinopsida > Pinales > Pinaceae > Picea > Picea abies. Next base: position 6,643 of record CBVK0101314261.1, on the reverse strand, counting down.
TCTTCACATCCCTCATAATCTTCTTGTATTCCCTATTTCCCCTCCCCTTTTCTCTATGTTCCCTCGAGATGTTTTCTTTTATCCCTTTCTCCATGAATGTTCAATTTTCTCTTGGTTTATTTTATCTCTAGTTCATGGCTCTTCTCATTTCTATGGCCTTCTCGAATTCATTTCATGGACTTTCCAAGCCCCAGTTATATTCATCATGAGTATCCCTCTTCTTGTTGATCTTTTTGAGCACCCATTACAGTGTGAATTCATCATACAAATCAGAGACAATATCTTAGCGATCTTGGGTGTTTCCATATCCATGGATCATTTTTAGGTTGAGGTCAAAGGGTATCTGAAGCGTTTCGAGGAAATATAGGAAGGAATACATGCTCAATACAGTGAGAATGCATGGAGAATCAGTAATATGGAAAGTATTATGTCACTTCTCCTTAACATAATTGAAAGAATCATTCATGAAAGACAACAAACAAAATTTTGGAACAAAAATGTTGATGTTGATATAGAAAACAAAGAAGTTAGAACAAGAAGTAAGACATCTACAGGAACGTGAAATTGAAATACAAAGAATTTAGGAGCTGGAAACATCACTACACTTCTGCAAAGATTAAACATGGTTGAACAGGAACGAAATTGTTTTAGAGACAGAGCACGGGTTGGCCAAACAGGTGAAGCACAAGGAGGACATGAAGTAGTACCCATGGAAATAGAAGACAATATATAGAGAACAATTGGAAGATAGGATGGTTAGCAAGTTAATGTAGTCCAATGCAGTGTTTCAAATTCATATCATTATTAGGAAAATATATAAGAGTATATGGCAACTTCATTGCCTGAAATTGTAAGTTTTTGTTTGTTTTTTATATCAGCCATAAAACAGAGTTGTGCTCTGTTGCAATCAAGACCTTTTTTGTAAATGTTGACAGTTGTTTTGCCTATGGCGTGGCATTTTACTTCAAATATCTTATTCATTTCTTGTTAAAAAAAATTGTGTGGATGATTTTAAACCTCCTAACTTATAAGGACAACATTGAAGAACTCTATCATAATTTTATAACTACCCTTTCCACTTTTATTAACAAGTTCTCTTTCGAGGTGTCCTATAAAAAGAATAATAGAATGACCAACCCTTGGTATGATAAAGAATGTAAAATTGCCAGGAAATCCATTAGGGATGCTTCTAATGAGCCCTTAAAACTTGATAAGATCAATACATACAAAGCCCTAATTAAAAGGAAAAAAAGATACTATATCAATAAAAGGCAAGAGCAACTTTCACAACTATACAAGTTGGATCCTAAGAAGTTCTGGAGCCAAATTCTAAAACGCAATACTAAAGAAAATAATAGGATTCCCTTAAGGGACTGGAATTCCTACCTTAAAAAATTTTATGAGTTCCCTAATGCCATGGACACCATTCCTATTGTGCCTACAAAGGAAGAAGTTTTTTCTTTAGATGACATAGAGTTTGGGGTTAAGCGGGTCGCAAATGGGAAAGCTAAGGACATTGAAGGCTACCAAGATGAAATTTTTAAAATTGGAGGGCCAATCCTTATCCCTCACATACACAAGCTCTTCAATTTAGTAGTCAATAAAAGCTTCCCTAAACCCTAGACGCAAAGCCTCATTGTTCATATTTTTAAAAATGGGGATAGAAACATTCTCTCTAATTATAGGACCATTATGATTAGCCCGATTTTAGCCAAGCTTTGTGGAAATATTTTGGAAAAGAATATTAGCCTTTGGCTAGAAAGTCACGGTAAAAGAGCTAAAGGCTAGGCCGGGTTTAGGAGATATCATTCAACTCTGGACCATCTTGTTACCTTTAGGATCATTGTAGAGGAGTTCCACAATACTAAAACCAATCTTTTTTGTTGTTATGTTGACTTTAGAAAATATTTTGACATGGTTCCTAGGAAAAAACTTTGGAATAGGTTGGAAGAGATAAAAGTGCCTCTCGAGTTGAGGGTTGTTGCAATAAGGATGTATGAGAACGTTATTTATAAGTTTAAATACACTGAGGGCTGGTCAAAAGAGATTAATTGCAATATCAAAGTCAAACAAGGTTGTCCCTTGTCCCCTACCCTTTTTGGCATATACATTGACAAGTTAGAAGAATGCTTGGAAAAAGCAGGTTGTGTCGGCCCTACTCTCACTAGTATAGTCATCAATCTTCTTCTTTATGCCGATGATATCATTCTTATGGCAAGGAGTCCCCATGATCTTGAAAACCAACTAAGAATCCTCAAGGATTTTTGCTCCAATATGGGTATGACTGTTAATACTGATAAGACTAAGGTCATGATTATTAAATCCAATAAGATCTCTTATGATACCTTTGTATATGACAACAACAACTTGGAGGAAGTGACTTCATACAAATATATTGCAATTGATATTCACCACAAACTCAATTGGAATTACAGCATTGAGAAAAGGATTATTGGGGGATGGAAAGCTTATTATGGGCTTGAAAAAAATTGTAAATCAGTTGATCTTTGGAGTTGGGATAAGAACAAACTCCTCTTTGAGACTCTTGTTAGACCTGTTATTCCTTATGGATGTGAAATCTGGGGTTGTAGTATCTCTCGTGAATCCTAGAGAAAGATAGAGCAAATACAAAATAATTTTATAACCTATAATATCAAAATTAAAGGAAATACGCCTTATCCCATCGTCCTCTTATAAACAAGCCTCTCCCCCATTGAGAGCATGGCTATGACTAGATACCTAATGTATAAGAACAAGTTAAACAACATGGAAGACAAGAGGCTACCTAAAATTGCTTCAAAATCAATTCATAACCACCATCGACTCAAGTGAGGATGGCATAAAGACGCTCAGTCTTGGCTAAACTATTGGGGAATCATGGAAGAAACCATTTTGCAGAAAAAAGATACTATTAAAAAAAACGTCAAATCAAAATTTAAAGAGAAAATGTGGTGTGATAAAGAGTTAGAGGAAAAAAGAAAATTAAGGAATTATAAAGATGTAATCAACCCTAATCTAGAAGATCAAAATTATCTATTTGTTTTGCCAAGTGTAAAGTAAAAAATAAGCATTGCTAAGATAAGAACAAATTCTCATGAGATCCATAGTGAAACTAGGCATTGGTCAATTCCTAAAACGCCATGGGATGAAAGAGTGTGTCACCTTTGTGACACTAAGAAGGTTGAAGATGAAAAGCACTCTCTTAGATTGTCCAGCCTATACCCATATTAGATATCATTTTCAAAATATTTATCACACTACCAACCTTCCTAACATCTTAACTCAACAAAACTATGGTGATCTTGGAAAGATTCTCTTACTGATTTTCGAGCACAAAAACAAAATTCTAAAGAATTACAAGTAATCACTTACCCTCTTAAGGTCTTGTTAGCGTCGGAAGTCACTCATGGATTGCTTGCAAGAGCAGAGCCCGACACCTATCAATTTAATGTCACGATTTGTTTAAAAAGGGTGATCAAATGGAGATAAAGACTCGAGGAGATATCATTCTAACTCAAGGACTGGGTCTGGTATGTAAAGAACCAAGGAGGTCTGGAATCCTAACTTCATCCAGTAGGTTGATTAAAAGATGAGCAGGTGGAAGACTTAGGAGAAAATGAACAAACATCTCTGGGCAACAGGCTTGCAGCGGTTTGTGGGGAAAAACTCTGAAGGCAGGATCCTCCTGGTTCGGGGCTTCAAGAAACTGAATAGAAGAACAAATGGATCCTCCAATTCCAAGTCATTCATAGTTAAAGAAATCACAGAAACCAGCTAGAGGCTCCGTAACCATTACAGTGATCCATTACACCATCATCCTATAATAGCTACAGCTCGACTGGATCCTCCAATTCTGATCTGCTCTAACACAGTGTAAACAAAGACATGAAAGAAACTGGCATTCATAAAGCAAGAAGTCTCAAAAGTTCATACATAACCAGAGCAACAATGCTTCATTAAAACTTTACAACCGGGAGCTCATCTCAACCATCGATCCTTACAAAAATGGCAAAAATGCCTACATATACTTGGAGCTAACTCAGGCGCTGAAGGCGTGATCATGTCATGAATTCAATGCTTGACGTTGAGGAGCTTCTCTATCAGGATGGGCTGTCAGTCTGCCTCAATCAAATTTGTCCTCTGCTCCCCTATCATACGCCTCCTTAATTTAGCATGGCTCGCGCCAAGGGGTAGCTGAGCCCTTTGAATGTTGAACTGGTGTGTGTAGGTTCCTCTGGTGAGTTGGAGACTCAGCGTGGCTTTCCTGAAGAGAACCGGTACAAGGGACCCTCCTGGGTAAATTTCAGCCGAGACCTCCATACTCTGCAATAAATGGGTGGCGCGAGGCTTCACCCACCCTCTTTCTCCTTTTCTGCTGAGCCGAAGCGGCTCTTTAGATCCTCGAGTGGAATCCCTGATGAAAACCCAACCCAGTCCATAGGTCTCTTCTTCTTTCCTCACGGTCTCTTGTTCTTCACCGTGACTTTTCCCCGACTTTGTATCAGGTTTCGGGGTTTCGTGTTCCCCGTTGTCAAGAGTTCTTGACCCTTTGAACTCCCGATCACCGATTCTCCAATGAACGCTCTTTTTCCCTTAGCCCATCCGAGCTATACAATGTTCCATGTGACCTGATACCATATGACCGCAGCCATATACCTTTCCATCAGGGTTTTGGGGTTTGCGACGTCAATGTGCATGCATCCTCCAGACTCGTAGTTCTTTGATCCCTGATGGCTCATGGTCGTTGACCTGTCAACGGTCTGAAAGCATGCCACCTGTCCTTCATCGACTTCTATGGCCCCACACTCTTGGTGTCGGGATATCGCATATCGCGATATCGCAGTGTTTGATGCAACGGTTCCCTCGCCTCCAAGAACCCTAATTTTTCAATAAGCTTGACCTCCACCCAGTTCACAAATGGCTCCCACACTATGGTGCTCCTCTCGGTCCCACCATGACTGACAGTTGTTCCCCACCGATCGGGGTTTCGCGGATCGCAATTTTGAAGTGCACGAATCACTCGTCCTCGGGATCCCCGATATCCCGATGGATTCAACTCCGATGGACACTTCCCTGTCGAGACCCTCCCCGATAATGTTGATCTCCTGCCACGCATCCTTTCCAGATGGACGGTCCCTATTAACTCTCGGGGATTCGAGACTTTCGCTATCTTGTTTCTATTTGTTTTCCTGAGACAAGAAATATCGCTAACATTAGGCTCCATGGGGGATAGAGTCATCCCTACGATGCTCCAAGAACTCATTCCGTAGCTTCAGTGCCTTGCTGTTGGGCTATGGAGTCATGTTGAAAACATCCCGCTGCTGAAAATACAGGCCGAAAAATAAAAGTAACAAAATAAAGCTACATGCTCAAAGGAGCTTATTTATATACAATCCTAAACTAATAAAATATTTTACATGGGCTAGGTGAAAGAGAACTTCCACCATAGCCATTCAAGTAGCTTCCTGGATAGAAGCTCCTTCCTTCTGTCAATGATCATCAGCAGATGGTGTAGCCGTGACAGCAGAACGGTTACACTCATAAACTCCTCCTTACATACTGGAGTTGAGATGAAATAGGGCGGCTCCAAGGCATAGGAGAAATGCCACTCCATGTATTTGCTAACAGGGTCATCGAATGAGTGGCCATTTCCAAGGAATTGGTGAAATACATCCTCTTCTGCTACACAGTTGTTCACACGTGGTCGAATGTCTCTGATATCCACAGGCGGGTGGATAACTGAAGTAGGCCCGCTGATCTCAGGTGGTGGTTGCTCACCGACTGGCTCTGTGCAGTCTATAAACTGCATCTTCGACTGATCCTCTGGTTCTTCTGTACCTCTTCTTGGATCTCCCAAGGGTCAGAGTCATAATCATCATAGATAGGACCTGTGGGAGAGCTCTACTTTTCAATTTGCTGCTCAGGGGTGCTGATTTCCTCACATTGTCTTTCATTTGTGAATAGAGGAGAAGGCTTTGCAGTCTTCTCTTGGAAGTTATGGGTGTCCAGCTCAGAACCTGATTCATAGCTGTCATACACGGGATGGCTGCTACCCAGGTCATCAATCTGTGATGTGGGGCTCTGCTGCTCCTCAACTGAATAGTCATTAAAGCTGGGTGAGCACCAGACTTCTTCATCTTGCAAAAAAGGAACGATCTCCAGATCCTCCTTTCCAATCCCAAATGTAAATACATCATGGGAAATCTAATGAAGAAAAAGAGAACAGTCCTCTTCCCCAACTACCACTTCATTGTTTTGTTCTGAGACAGCAAGCTCATCGGGGACAGATGTTGATGCGCTTACGGGATCTTCAATATTATCCTCAAGAGAGCCATCTAGAACATCTGCCTCAGAGACTGGAAAATCCTCCCCATTGTCCTTAGATTTTAACCTTGCATGTTGGGCAATGAGAGATATCATTAGTTCACTCAGAGCAACCTCCTCCCCCAGTATTCTATCCTTACAACCCTCATCAGACATAATCGTATTTGGGAGGATTTCTTCTTCTTGGTTCTCCCATGGGTTAGATTCATAATGACCATAAAAAGGTCTCGTGGGAAATATTTTTCCATAATCGCCCTCAGTAGAGTTGCTAAGGGCCTCTGCTTTAAAGGATGGGAAATCCTCAGCGTATTGTTCAGCT
>CBVK0101314259.1:0-42383 GCA_900067695.1 Picea abies | reverse complement strand
CACGACGCTCTTCCGATCTCACCCAAATGAACAAGTGAACCAAGAACGTCATGAATTTATTGAATGTTGGTTCTAGATGATGATCGTATTGAACCACCACTCTCTTCTTTGAAAACTCTTCACATCATATCATATGAAGAAACTGGTATCCCATTCTCTATTATACATTAAATCATATTTTTCAAACCATAGTATCAATATGCTTGTAATCATGTTACACACATGGCTTCACTAGAAGTACTCCTACACTTGAGAAAAGGGTTTTCTTTTTCATGTAGTATAGGACAATGTAATAAATAAATAAATAAATAGAATATTAAAGAGAAAAATAAGTCTAGTTGGGAAAATCAGTTTATTGGTGAAATTAGACATGGGTTGTGCTTGAAAACTAGGCAACTGGTGGGAAAAGTTCACAATAAGTTCTGTAAGTTTATATTGGTTCAAATATTGTATTGTATTATTCAAATCATGTATGTATTATACTCACATCGGTTGATGTGGGATTCCTTAAGTCCCACCTTTCGATGAACCTTACCCCATCGACTCCAACACATTATCTAGAGTGAAAGTTAGAGATTTCATAATGCCTTGGTATATGCATGCATCAATGGTAGAGCTCCTTGTTGTCAATCATGGGGATTCATCAATGTCTCTTGAATGATGAATATTGTAGGTGAATCGGCATCAACACATCTATTTGTATATGTCAAGATGAACTAAGGTACTTTAACACTGATTGTCATTAAAGGTGAGTTGCTTCACATTGGTTAATGATACACGTTAATGGTTGGTATTCCAACAATTTATCTTCATGTTCGATTCAGTATTAAACGGTTTGCATGAGGACATGAAAACCCTTGTGTTTGGGGGAGATCTTCCTATCCCTTCTATATATTTAGATTCTTGACAATGTCTCCAACATATTCAATTCATATTAGCTAGTTTTTCCTTTCTTCAACATGGTTCAATTCATCCTCTTTCAACAGGTTCATCTGCCATCGAGTTCAATTCTTTCTCTCAGAAGTTCTCTACCTTGCACACTCTCATCTTCAAAATTTAGTCAACAAGTATCAAATGCTTCATTCCATTAAAAATCATATCAAAATGAAAAGCAAAGGTAACTAGAGGTAAAATAGGTATAAATATATTTAATTTACTAAGAATTTGGAAAACATGATGCATAACCACTCCACACTACACATCATCATCACTGACAAAGTACTCATCACCTACCATCAATCCATCATCTATAATAAACTTCATACTTCTATTATAAGACCATGGAAATAATAAAAGAAAAGTGATTGTTATATATAAATACAAAGCAACATCCATAATGTCTTTTCCTTGTACATCATAAAACATTCCTAAGATATTAACTGAATGTTCTCCATGAGAGGATGAAGTCATTATTTCATATTCAAGAAAATAACTATAAGTACATATTGGTATCAAAGTTATAATAAATACTCTGATTGCAAGACCAAGCAATAAAAAGAAAATATGTGGTATACAAGTACAAATATGAAAATCAACATTCATAGTGTCTCCTCCTTATACATCATAAAACATTTCTACGATCATCATTTCATTATTCTGAATAAGAGGATAATGTCATTGTTTCCTATCTAAGCAAAGAACCACAAGTAAATATTTGTATTAAAATGAAAGCAAAGTATAGAGTATAAAATTTCCGAAGTTCATATTCATATTGCCATCATCTTCATCATTTCAAAAACCATCCTTTTCACTCATACACCATCCCTCATAATACCTATCCCTATCTTGTCCTCTCTTATCATTACAATTTTGGGTGCTCTATTTTGAAGAAAATCAAATATGTTCGCTATGACCATATGATAAAACTTAGTTGCGCATGTTGCTCCACAAGAATCAACACCTACAGAAAGAAACAATGTCACAAAAATCTTCTTATGTGAAACAAAGTATACAATAAATAGCAAAGATTCATTACCTTGTTTGCATGAGGACATGTAAATCCTCGGGTTTGGAGAAGTGTTGAGCCCTATTTTTTCCACGTTTCTTGCATAATAAAACCACCATTCTAAGCCATTTTTTCACACTTCATCCATGATATATAACCATTTATGTCATCGAAGATTTAGTTAAGCCTAAATACATCCTTGTGGTTAATACATCTAGTTTCTAATGTTTTTAGTGACTAAAGAGGATTTTTACAAAAGTTTTATTGATGACGGTTTATGAAGTATGATTCCTGTAACAACATGTTCAACATTCTTATACCATCACTACAATTCTGGTACTCGACATTGTAGTTGATCCTATTGGTGCATCTCCAGGAAAAAAATGAGAACATGGGTTTTCTCCGTAGTAGCCTCGACATGGACTCTTAAGTGTCATCATGTGCCCAGGTCACATGTGTTGAATTCTGTATCAGAAATAACAGTTCATCCCAAAATCAACAAAAATTCCAAATAGTCAACTTCTACCTCGATTTTCGTGCAGATGAGGTCAAATCTAAAGAATCTAGAACATGGGTTTTGTTCCCATCATAAAGAATCAAGTAATTGCAATGAGGTTTTTCAAAATAAGGCACAATTAGAGAGTTATGTTTGGTTATTTATCATGAATATTCCCATATTGCAAGTTGTGCCTAGACATTTTTAGTAAGCATGGAGCTCTAGTCAAATAAGCAATCAAAGTATTCTAGCATCCAGATTGTTTGAGGGTCCAAGATTCACGAATTATGCTTGCTATTCGTATGAATTCAATGTCATACAATATCAAAGCTTGATTTGATTGTTTTCAACATATTCTAAAATTGTATAAATGGTTAGGGAGGATCAAAACTAGTGTAACATCTCGTTCTATTGAGCACACTTTTATTGACTTATTCTTTGAGGACACTTGTGTGCAAGTGATCTGGTTATGGTACATTGTGATTTTGTTTAGATTATGGATTATAATGATGATGATGTTGTATTGTGAGTTGTTGTTATTTTGATGTATATGTATTGGAAGATGCTATCGACGCATTTTACTAAGTGTGCAGGACACATGACAGGTTATGGATGCTGATGACATCAATGGACTTCCTTGGACTCTAGATTGAGTCAGGGAGTGGATTATATTTGTTTGAATATTTCCGTTTTCGCACATGTGATATATGATTGATTCAGTATGATTTATGTATATGTATTTTTTACAATGTTTTTTTCAGTGGAGCAAGCTTGTCGATGCTTGCTAATCCAACTCACATAAGGAGTAAAGGGGCCATGCAAAAGAACCAAAAATTTGATGGAGAGGTGTGGAAGTGTCCCTATCACAACCTACTAGCACTCCCACCATGGTCTGAACTATAGGTTAATGATTACCTAGATCAATAAGTCCACAATGTCGTGAGGGAGGACTGAGACGGTCACTCATGAATATTTCTAAGTGGTGCGCAATAAGGCAGAGTTCTTATTCTTTATAATCCCTTAGTCTCTCACAAGATCGATAGAGTGGAGTGTTGAATCCAATGGTTGGAAAACATTCCAAAACCAGTCAAAGGAGAGTGGCACTATTGGTCCTCGACCAAGTTTTTAGGAAACCTTGGTTATATTTGGACCACTTTTGGACTTCAACACATTGTTCGAAGAAGGAGCGCCTAGGCGGATATGAGATCATGGATCTCACTTATTTTGCGGGCTATGTGGACCCAGTAAGGGGTTATTTAGGGTTTTTGTAATGAGTTATGGGATGTCGTGCCATGGGGTTTTCCCATGTTTGGCCCTATTGTAAGGGTTTGTAAAAGTATAAATAAAATAAGAATTTATGGTAGAAGTAGAAGTTTCCATAGCTAAGTGCAAGTAGTTCGATTGACTTTGTGTAGGGGAATGTATGTGTGTTAAGGCTCTGTGCTTGATAGAGAATTGGCTTTGTGACTTGACCTAGTTTTGGAAGGAGGATATAGTGCTCAGTGCATAGATCTCTTGTCCAGTGTGAAACTCAACTCAGTGGCTTAGTGCATAGGAGTGAGTGAGTGTAAGATTTAGACGAATAATAAAGAGGTGAAGTGGTTGGTGGACATAGCCCCACACTGGGGTGAACCACGTATATCTGGTGTCTTATGGTTTGCTTTGTGCAATGTTATCTATGTTATGTTTTTCTTAGTGATTAATGTGTAATGAATATGTATGTTTTTCTTAAATGCTTTGCTTATATGCTGGATCTGATTCAAAGTGATAAGTGCTAAGTGGTTGAAGTGATTAATATTTTTTGTTACTATGCTAGATCTATTCTTGGGTACATTCTGCGATGTTAATAAGGTTAATGAACTAATGTATGTCATTTCCAAAGAGCTAACAGAATACCCTGCAAAGTGTTATTATCACAGATCTGTGTCCCATCTTGGTTACATACACTTGCATCCTGTAACCCCCCTGGCTTCTACCTTGGGTGAGACCTTGCCTGCTTCGCAGGTGTTTCTGAAAGGCCTGGTAGTCGGGGTTTTGTTGGTGCACTCTTAAGCGTTGAACCTTGGGTTTTCTCCTATGCCAACAAATGGTTCTGTTGCTGGGACCTGAAATTATGATTGATGGGAACTGAAGTAAAGAAAAGAGAAGATCGGTGCATAGATATGTTGTTGAAGTGTGCATTTCTCTACTTGACTTGCAAATATTTGTGCTAAGAAAGAAATCCAATTTGAAGAAGAGAGGTAAGATCCTAAAAGAGGTAAAGCTTTGTGCTCTGACAAGAGAAAGATAAGTGAATTGTTTTTTTTTTAAAAGCATGAACTTAAGTATGTTTAATAGATTATGTCCTATTTTGAAGGCTAGGGCGTAGTTGAAAGAAAGAGTTGATATGAGTAAATGTAATAGAAATGAAGAAAGATATGTTATTCCTATTCATAGAAATAGTTTTTGTACTAACAAGTGGATGCAGGAACCTAGGGATTTTTTTTGCAGATTGTAGATCCAACACTATGATCCTAGTGCGTAGTACATAAAATATTGGGGAACGTTTAAAAGAAAAAGAGGATTGACATTGGGCTATAATTGCAGAAGATTGAGACATCTTGCTAAAGAATGCCCTGGCGCAGATCCTATTTGTCGCTTTTGTAAGATTGTTGGTCATGAGGTTGAGGATTGTCGAAGGATGATTGATAAAGTTGAACGAATAAACATATGACAAGAAAAATATGAAGAGAGTCAAGAGACTAACGGAATGCTAGAGAAAGAATCGAAGAAAGTTTAGACTGCGTTATTAGAATTGAAAGAAATGATGGATGTTCACAAAGATGTCAGTTTACTAGAGATCTTGAAAGTAAAACAACACATAAGTGAAAGAATAGAAGACTTTGACATAGACTATGTCTTGGATGAGGAAACAAAAGTGAATATTATGACAGAAGAAACTTGGGAAATTTTGGGAAATCCTACTATGGTACCTTCGTTGGGAAGGATAGGCTTGTTTAAGGGTAAGATGATAACCCTATGTAGAAGAGTTACTAATGTACCTATTATTGTTGAGGGAACATGGACTGAAGAATAATTTGCAGTCATTCAGTTTGTTGGGAACAATGCTCCTTTCTCATCTTTGTTAGGTAAGACTTGGATTAAGAAGGACTAGATTAGAAGGAAAGTCAAAGAAGAGGCCACAGAAAAGAAAAAGAAAGAACTAAGGGATTTCATAGCTAGAAAAATAGATCAACTAATAGAAGAATGAAAGGATAAGTCGAAGCAACATAACATAGTAACAATGCAGGAGGGACAGAAGGAAAGAGAATTAGTTGTCGAGGTTGAAATAATGCAAGAAGGCTTGAAGAACCTATCTATGCAAGGAAAAAGTATATCCACCCAGGAAGTGTTAAGAAAAGGGATATTAACTTCAAACCCTTTGAGGGCACATCAGCAGTGTGAAGCCAATACGCTAGGGGAAGATAAGAATAAAAATGGAAAGAGGATTCCAAAAACAGTTACAGAAGCTCAGATAAAAGGGAAGAAGGCAAGGAAGCTCAATAAAAAGAAATCTAAGTTAGAAAAGATACAATAAGCTACAGATACCATATGGAGGACTTTGTAGACAGGAACCTCAGAGAGGGCAGGTTCGCAGGATTTGAATCTCGTTGGAACAACAAGACCGCACAGAATGGGATTTCGCCCTGGCGAAGTTATATGACTGTTGGAGGTGCCCCGAACATTAGAACGACGCTTTAGAATGGTTAGAAAACACATTTATGGGCTGATGGACCTCTTTTGGACGTTGAGCCTACGCCATAACGAACATATTTACATTGATGGAATCATTTCCTCACCGTTGGAAGATCCATTACGGTGCTTCGCTTATTTAACTCGCCGGTCGCTGTGCTAGGACCACTTTCTTCTACCCGTGATTGAATAATATATACAGAGAATTGTCCAAGTGTCGAGCTATGTTATCTGAAACTAGACCCCGCTTGTCCGCTTGTCTACCCCGCCTATCTGTTGGTCTACCTCGACCTGTCTCTTTAAAAGTTAGAATGTCAAGCGAACCTAGTGAATTAGAGAATTCTATCTAGGAATTCCTAAAGAATATAATGGCTGAAAGACCAATATCCTAAGGTGTCTAGGCATAGTCGACTAGGGGACTGCATGCTTCCCCTTCTACTAGACGTCGTTCTGGCCGTGTCAACCCCGTGAGTGAGAAGTGAAGTAATCACCATAGTGATATGGCTAATGCGAAGAAGATCCCGTCGATCCTACCAGAGTATATCCCACCTTTGGCTGGTGTTGTTAACCACTATAGCATCCCACGAGATTATGAGTACACCTTGTTCACCGCGTACATTTCGAAAGGAATACGCGTAGTCGGGAGTCAGTTAGGACATATCCTGCTACTAAAGAACAACAACTTCAATTTAGGAGATAGGAAGAACTACGCTATGTTATAACACCACCGCTACTTGACGAATTCACAGCCATGGATTAAGGGGCTGGTGTAGTCCACCATGCTAAATGTGATGAAGATCCAACATTTTGTCTGCCACCAAGAGGTTAATGATTGCATTAAACTCCTCCTCTTGTGCTATCATGGAGGATACTTGTGTCTCAAAAAATGGATTACTGTGGATCCAAAATTGATCCACTAGATCACAGGCTTAAGTGTGAAGGGTCCTGACCCTCAACAGTTTTATCCAGGGAAGGCCTCAGACCATTCCCTAGCACAACACATTAAGGAAGCTTACAAAGAAGTAGATAAAGGAAAGGGAGGTTACAAGGTAGCCTCTACACAGGATGGCACAGTGCACCTCACTTGCCAACTCCTAGCTGGCAAATTCATGAGGAAGAATCACCCCACACAGGTCACCAGGTTTGTGGTGGACTTCACAGGAAAATGTGTGGAAGGCATGCAGATGAAATAGGAAAACTACCTCGTCAATGAGCTAGATAAGTATTACCACGAAGCCCAGGATTTGGGATATGAATTCCATTATAGTTGGCTGATCATTTTGATCACATTTGTCGCTTGGAAAATGCCTGAAGGATCCACCTTCCCAGAAATCAAACCCTCGAAGCCGTTGGACACTCGGTTTTCAACCCTGTGGTACACCAATGACATGACGAAGCAGTGGCAGTCCAACGTTGCGTTTCATGCATACTATCAACAATTAAAGGTTTCCATTGAATCATTTTCGCGCATGACACCGTGCACCTTACAACAGTACCGACCAATAACAAATTTCCATGGAGATCCTCATTTCATCTACATCACTACATGGAGGGATGAGAACCAGGAAGGATTATAGTCGTACTACAAGCCGACAGATGAAGACATGAAGCAGATTACAAAGGAGTGGTTGGAGGAATTTCTTGTACCTGTCGTTGATGCAGAAATCTCCGACACTGACACCATAGGAAGCCCCATAGTCACCCGGGTTAAGAATGTTGAAAAGTACAGTGGGATGAAGAAGAATAAAAATCAATAAGATGTCCAAGATATAGAGAGCAATGAGGAGGACAATGCTTCTGAATATAATGGATCTGACTCGCTAGGAGGAGGAGAAGAAGACGAAGTAGAAGGGCAGGGAGGAGGAGATGAAGGAGAAGAATGGAAATGAGAAGGTGAAGCTACCACCCCTCCACTTGAGGATCTCCTTGTTGGGACAGTAACACCGTAGAAGAGGAAGGTTTCTCCAAAGAAACCTTAATCCAGGAAGAACATGCACGCTAATAAGCCCCAGTTGGAGGCCACACTCATTGAGGACAATATCAGTTTGGTCTACAGAGCTATGGAGGACGCTTCCGAAGACATCTTGCAAAGATATGGATAGAAGAAAGAGGAGCCATATGGAAGGATCAAGAAGGAATTGAAGGAAGTACAATAAGCTATTCGTTTGTTCCGCGTAGTACCTACTGCGCCTTCCTCGATTGTCGAATTGGGGGATGAACCAATGCAATTGAGAAGACCAACGGATTCAATAGAAGTTCGACTTCAGAGAGTCCAGGAAGAGAAAGAGAAGGCTACAAAATCCTTGAAACAAGAGAAATATGAAGTCTTAGCACAATTAAGAGAAGCGTAGGAAAATGTAGCAACCCAGGAAAGTGAGAAAGAAAAGCTTTAGGTGAAGCTCCAGGAGGGAAAAGATAAGCTACAAAGAGAAAAGGAGAAATTTCTTGTAGAGCAGACCATGGTCAAAGAAGTAGTGAGTAAATCATGTCACTCTGTGCCAAGCTTGGCACAGGAGGAGAAAGAGGCGGTCGAGGCTCAAGTAGTGAAGCTCGTTGAGATCATCCAACAACTTCAATCCAGGATAGACGAATCGGAGGTCCAAGCAGTGTCGAGCACCCCGCAGGTGGTACGTGACCAGAGGGAGGAAACCGCTAATAACACAGTAGTAAGGATAAGAGCCCTCACCTAGGAATGCAAACAATTGATTGATATAAGCGCACAAACATATGAATGCCTCGCCGAGGATACATAACTGAAGAAGCTAGAAGCACAGTTATAGGAGGAGCAACAATAAGCATTTTCTGTGCAGGTGCAGATGAAGCTACTCACTACGATAGAAAGAATGAAAATATCCCAAGAGCAGTGTGCAGTACAACAACAGATCACTGCCCTCCAAGGAAAGGTAATGAAAGTCATGCAAAATCTGCAACCTCTGCAGGATGAAGCCTGCAAGTTGTTCGAAGTGATTGATGGACATGGATCACAGTTGGATAAAGTGGTTGCAACAATAGAACAATGCCTGGAAGGGCCTGTTACAGAACAAATGATCTAGGAGCTTGCTGAGCAGGAGGCTCAGGCGAAGCAGGAAGTCGAGGAAACTCGAGTGAAGCTTGAGGCTTTCGAAGAAGCATTGTCTAGACCTGAGTGATTCAGGATGAGTCACAGGTGAGTGATGGGGGCCTGTTGACCCTCAACCAAGTTTTGAGGAAACCTTGGTCAGATTTGGACCACTTTTGGACTTCGACACATTGTTCGAAGAAGGAGAACCTAGGCGGAGATGAGATCACAGATCTCACTTATTTTTCGAGCTATGTGGACCCAGTAACTGGTTCTTTATGGTTTTTTTAAGGAGTTATGGGATGTCGACCCATGGGGTTTTCCCATGTTTGGCCCTGTTGTAAGGGTTTGTAAAAGTATAAATAAAAGAAGAATGTATGGTAGAAGTAGAAGTTTCCAGAGATAAGTGCAAGTAGTTCGATTGGCTTTGTGCAAGGGAATGTATGTGTGTCATTGGGGTGAACCACATATATCTGTTGTCTTATGGTTTTTTTTGTGCAATGTTATCTCTATTATGTTTTGATTAGTGTTTAATGTGTAATGAATATGTATGTTTTGCTTAATGCTTTTCTTATATGCTAGATCTGATTCAAAGTGCTAAGTGCTAAGTGGTTGAAGTGCTTAATCTTTGTTGTTACTACGCTAGATCTATTCTTGGATATATTATGCGATGTTAATAAGGTTAATGAAATAATGTATGTCACTTCCTAAGAGCTAACATAATACCCCGCGAAGTTTTATTATCACATATCTATGTCCCAGCTTGGTTACAGACCCCTACATCCTGTAATCCCCCCTGCTTCTACCTTGGGTGAGACCTCGCCTACTTCACAGGTGTTGCCGAAAGGGCCAATAGTCGGGGTTTTGTTGGTGCATTGTTAAGCGTTGAACCGTGGGTCTACCCCTGTGCAAACAAACACCCTTGGAGTATGAAGGTACGTCTTGAAGGGAATGTCACATTATTAAAAACTTGAGTCAATAGATCTAGGTGGCATAGAAAACATTGAAATGATTAGACCTTGCTAGAATAAAATAATTAATTAAACAATAAATTATTAACTATAAAGCCTAACCAAATTCTAAGCCTATGTCTAAGACAAATTCTAAGTCTAAATTTAAATAAAGGACTTAATGGATTATGAAATAAGTTAAAAGATTTGAGAATAATCAAAGTCTAGGAAAAAGGGGAATACAACTTAAAAGGTTGGATAAAATGCACATGTGTGCATGAAATTAAAAAAATGGATTTTCAAAAATAGAAGAAATAATATGAGAGAATAGGAGTACACATGGAATATAATATTGAGTCAGCTTACCACTAGCCTAACTAGAAGAAGACTCCTAATCCAACTCTAACTAAGATCTAGTTAGGAGATACTCTTTAAATCAAAATTTGAGGAACACAGAGACAAATAAGAGTAAAAATAGGAACACATTGGGGAATGTGAGGGAAATTGTTTTTTTAAGTAAAATAAAAATGGTAATTACTTGTGCAACTTGGGGAGAGTGTGACAAGTGTGTGGGTGAATAATCCAAATTAAATTAATTTAAAAAATAATTAATTGTGCATGAGGACTTTTGTCATTGGGGATTTTTCTATAAAAAAAATGTGGTAGAAGGGAAATGGATCTCACTTATTCTCAGTAATGTTATGCTGCTAATTTTTTTGGACTGTGTTTTACTTGTGAGAGTTGGGATACCAAGCTTGTATAAAGAGTGGAAGATCTTCTTCGCGAGCTCTTCCTTGGAGCTATTGTTTGTTGGTTTCTTGTGTGTGGCCCCTTTGCGGCTCGGCGGGCTAAGGGGGAAGAAGAGTACCCCTAGCATTAGCTGGGAGGTACCGGTGAAGTATTTTGATTAGAAAGCTAAGGATAGATGTAGAATATCTAGATCAACCACTGAAGATCATCCACATATTTTCTCTCTATGTTACGGTATTCCTATGTTTCTAGTTTTATGTAAATTGAGTTGTTAATTTAATGTCAACTCCCATTTGATACGATCGATGTTTTTCAAGGTATTCTGATATTTAAATGATTTTGATTTAATTTATGTGCATATGGGCTATTGTCGATATGAAGATTTATGTCCTAAATTTCTGGGTCTATTTTATTAAGAGAATTGTGATAATACTATCTTTTCCCTCGTGAAATAACAATAGGTATCACCGACTATTCATATGAAAAGAAGGAAAACGTATGATAGTCATCAACTAGTTAACTTTTGTTTTAACAATTTCTTAAGTTATTAACTGTGTTGATTATTGTATCCTCAACGTAATTTTGATTTTTCTTGTAATTAGATAAAAGAGTTACATTCAGATAGGTAACGAACGAATTCTGATGGTTACAGTAAATCCGTTATTACCGCAGACGAGGAACACATTTTTCCGATATCGATCTTTTACTCACATTGTTCGAGTCCTCAGTAAAGGAGTTTAATTCCAACGTTCCCAGTACAGAAACTTCATGAATAAAATCCTTGAGTCTAATGTAGAAGCCCTTGATTCTAGCTTGAAATCCTAAGGTATTTGATTGAGGGAAGCGACAGATAATGTATGGTGACGACGCATCCTTATCGTTGGGATCAGGACTTTAAAATCTTTGGACTTCGATTTGACAAGAAGGGTCCACCTTAGTAATGTTTCTGGTTTTGATTTTCTTTTTCTTCTAACTAATTGCTCCAGTAAGGTTAATTAACCTTTGCATGTCATTAAAATCGAACCCTTAAAATCTTTAAAATACTGATAAGAGTCTCCACGAAACCCTACTATCTCGTATTACTCTTAATTACCGAATTATTATGGAAGTCGGGTTTGACAAACCAGATTGGTAACTGTCAAGAGTTCATCTTATTGTAAATTCCCAACGCTCAATAATCAATAGCTATTCGATTTCTTAGTTGTGAGATAGATTCTCAAGTTAGATATGTTTGTAGTTGATTCACCCTCTCAAATATTCATTGAATGAATCCTGCACAATGCCGCAAGGCGTACACCTATTGACAATGGGCAGATTTAATAGAGGTTTAGTGGTTAATAAGTTTTCTATGGACAGGATTAAATATGGCTGGAATATTCTTAGTAGTCACACAAAATAAATGGCTGTGATTTCAATCATTAACTTCCTAGCTATTATAAAGACATCGTTTATGTGTTTACTTTTTTACATTTACCTAATCATATTTAAAAGTTACTTTGATAGCTAACTGATTGCCACGTAAGTGATTAACAAAAATTAAAATATTAACACCAGATAAATGAAGCCCAACAGTTTGTTTGTTAATCAATAATAAAATTTAATATATTCTTTTAAGGATTAGTTTCATCTTATCAACCTTTCGACATTCATCAGCAGCTATTTAGCTACTCTGCTAGTAGTATTTACACTTGATAATTTTTTACTCTTTTTAACTAGGTTAGTCTGATTTTTTTTTCCTTTTTCCCTCAAGTCGTGCCAAGAGTCAAGTATTTTGCTTGTACTTACATTGACAAATGGGATTCACATCTCTGAACCGTTTCATTAATAATTAATAAATTTTATTTTTTTTTAAATTAAAAAAAAATAAATTTTCAATAATAATTTAACCTAATACTTGGATAGGATTACCATTGTGATACTTGGATAGGGACAATGCTATGTAAGAGATTACCATTGTGATGTTCCCTGAGTATAGAGTAAGAAAAACACCTCATTATGTTGAGGAAGGATTTTTGGTCAGAAGGGTTGGAACAATTAGGTGTTAATTCTGTTAGATTGTAACCGAGATCATGAGTGGAGTCAACCTAAGCGATTGACAATAGTCTCTGGATAGATATCTCGTACAATTCTTACCTTTTGGTCACAACCCCTTTTTAGTGGTTTTTATTTTTTATTCATTAATTTCACAATATGTATTTCGTAGTGTTTCCATTCATAATCATTTACTCATTTTCAATGTTCTAAATTTTGTGGAGGTGCCACCTGTAGATTACTCGTCACCTGATGTTTCTTATTGCAGACTCATCTTTTAAATGAACTCCCAAAATGATCTAATTAATTAATTAATTTAGGGAATAATTAATTTTATTAATCAAGGTCTTGGTTACAAAATGATGGCAGGATATATCAATGCTATTACTAATGTAACATCCCTCTCTACTAAGCACATTTTTATTGACCTATTCTATGAGAGAAATTGCATGTAAGTGATCCGGTTATGTTACATTGTTATTTTTTTTCGATTATGGATTATACATGATGAAGATGATGTGTTGTGACTTATTTTTATTCGATGTATATGTATTGGAAGTTGCTATTGACGAGTTTTCCTGAGTGTGCAAGACACATAACAAGTTATGGATGTTGATGGCATCAATGGACTTCCTTGGACTCCGGATTGAGTCAAGGAGTGAATTGTATTTTGATTGAGTATTTCATTTTATGCACTTGTGACATATGATTGATTACAACATGATTTATGTATATGGATTATCGAAATAGTTTTTATCAGTGGATGCAGGCTTGACGATACTTGCTAATCCGACTCACATAAGGAGTAGAGGGGCCATGCAAATAAACTAGACATTGAGGGAGAGGTGTGGCAACATCCCTGTCACAACCTACTAGCACTCCCGTCTTGGACGAATGGTAGATCAATGATTACCTAGTTTGATATGTCCACGATTTTGTGAGAGAATACTGAGATAGTCGCTCACGAATATTTCTAAGGAGCGTGCAATAAGGCAGAGTCCTTATTCCTTAAAATATGTTAGTCTCTCATAAGGTCAAACAAATGGAGTGTTCACTACAAAGGGTTGGAAAACTTCCAAAACTAGTCAAATGCGAGTGACACCCTTGGAGCACGGAGGTGCGTCTTGAAGGGCACGTCGCGTAATTAAAAAATTGAGTCAATAAATCTAAGTAGCCTAGAAAACACGGAAATGATTAGACCTGGTTAGATTAAAATAATTATTTAAACAATGAATTTATTAATTATAAATCCCAATAAAATTCTAAACTTAGTTGTGAGACTAAGCCTAAGTCTAAGTTTAATTAAGGGACTAATCATAAGTGGTTAAACGTGGTTAAACATGTCAACCCCCTTCCTGTTGAATTGATAAGCTCATATATTGTTGAGTTACATTGTTCTTACACTGAGTTGAGTGTTGGATCTCTCCTTGTAGTAAACTTCTTGTCTTATGGTGAACGAAGCCTAGAGATCTGATCACGAGTTTTAAAAGAAAACATTTGCAATAGCACAAAATTTTTAATCTCTTGCATGTTTATAAACTGAGTAAGAGAGAAAATTAATGAGTTTGAAGAATTGTCTTCTTTTATGTGTGATTTGGTTTCTCCCTCTTAGGGCTATTTTAATTTTTTTTTCAAAACCTCAATTATCTCATGACTCAATACTCATATTATTGAGTTGATTATAAAACATATCCCTAGGATGTCTCTTTATTATTATTTTCGATAGGAGATAAAACCTTGTTCATATGAGTCTGTTTGGTAGAGAATCATATACAAATATAAATTAGATTGTATAATTACAACCCTCAATTACATTATAGACTTTTTCATTTCTGTTGTATTTCGATCTTATGTCCACAGAGGATTTTCCTTTTGAAAGCTTTAATCGTTGAGATTTGGGAGAAGGATTCAAAGAGTTGAAAATTAGATTTTATTTATATTATATGTTGATTTTGTTTTTAGTAATTGGTCTCACCTATTAGTTAGGCCAACAAATTGCTCTTGCCTTTAAAAACAAAAGGGGGGTATAATTCTATTGATACAAAATTTAAAATGACTTACATTTTTTTATCAATGTTTTATTTAAATTGTTAAATTTGAATAATGTTGGACCTTGAATACATGATTATTATTAATATCAAACCTTAATGAAAATGTGGTCAGGGCTTGACTCATATTGCTTACTTGTTAAAACAATGTCCTTGAAAGTATTACTCTGTGATAATAATTATATTATTTACCGTCAGACCATAATAAAAATTTGTCAATTGTATACCTTGACTCGGTTGAGAGGTTGGTCTTGAGTAAGTACTTAAATGAAGATTAAGAATAGATTGTTATTATTCTTTTATCATTAGGTTAACAAAATATTATTATTAATTTTCCTTTTAACTGTCCATGTTTTATGAAAATACTTGTATATTGATGAGTTTTAAATTAATGATTTATGTATTGAATAAATGAGAACTAATAAATTAATGATTTATTAGAGCAATGTCTATATGGATTCTCTACATTTCATTAAGTAAATAAACTATATTTTCTTGTTATACTTCATAATAAATGTTATATTATGTTCGTGCTCAATTACACTGGAGTATTTCTAATTGATTGTTATTCGTAGTAGATTATTATGTTCTTTGAAAGGTTTTAGTTAAGTAATTGTTGTTGATCAAGTTTTTGATTTTCAAGATAGGATGTGATGTGCGAATTAGATACCTCCTTGTTCCTCATAATAGTCACCAGTCCAGAGACATTAAATGGTCAAAATAAATTGGATAAATCCTGGACTTGAGCGTTGATTATGTGTCTTGGAGGTCCTAACCTTGCAGGGTAGGTTGGACGGAATATACATCTTTTGTTATATTTATGTGATGTGAGAGGTCTATTAGTAACAATGATATTGTATTGATTCTTTTTGTGAAATGATGTATATGAGAATAGAATGTTAGATATTGTTGTATGTTATTGTTGCTTATCATAGGTCTTATAAATGTTATTTAAAAAAAAGAATTACCATTACTATATTCACTTACATTTATGTCTTAACGAAGGGGTCGTTACACATAGTATGAGAGCGGGTTCAACCTTGAAACATTTGATCGTTACGCCTTCCACTATGTTAAATACATGATTACAATTATATCGCTAATTAAATTTTGAAATTGTACATGCTGGTAATCATGGTTAGAGGAAGCAGGGGAAGTAGATGATGTGGCGCTGGAGTAAGAGGTGTGACACCTCTTATAGTATCCACTCCAAAGGTGTATAACCCCCAAGGAGATGAGAAGATTACTGAGAAGGAGTAGGTTGTTATGGGAGATGTGGTAGGTATGATGAGATCCTTCCAGAGGTGTTGATCAAATACCTGGATTGAAAGGAGGGAAGAGCATTTGTACCCAATGAGGGTTCCTAGCGCACTCCATATGGAAGTAGTAGTATGCACAAAGAACTAGATAAGGTGAAGTTTCCTGAGTTTATGGGTGCCATAGATGGCTCATCCACTGAGGCATGGTTGGAAAATATGGTGATGTGCTTCACACTTTGTGATTACACCTCAAACATGAAATTCTACATAGTAGTATTTCAGCTGAAGGGGAGTGCTCTTCTATGGTGGAAGATGCTCCTATCTCAACTAAACATGGTCGTCGAAAATGTGTCATGGGATTTGTTCGGGGAACAGTTTCAAGAGAGGTACTTGTGTGAGGATTTCATTAACTGTCATCTTAATGATTTCAATGCCTTACGACAGGGTGGTCATATGCTTCCACAATATGAGGCCATATTCATGGAGCTACTTAAGTATGCTCCACATATGAACATGGAGAATTTAAAGGTCAACAAGTTTGTGTTCATCCTTAACTTTAACATTCTTTCAAAGGTGAGGATTCTAATGCCTCAGAAGTTGCATGATGAAGTTAAGAAGGCCTTCATAGCTAATGAAGAGTTGAACAATGGGGGTTAGGGAAAGACTCCTTATAGACCAACTAGAAAAATGTCATCAGGATCCCAACAACATCAGACACCAGCCAGACAAACTTTAGAACATTGAGATACGCCCAGATAACCTATGTTCACAAAACCAAAATGACAGACTCCTCCGTAGAGGACCAAAACATCAACAACAACATCGTCCGTAGAATCAACAATAGTTTAGGCCTGTTCAGTAGAACAAAATAGGATTGCATACTATTAGGCCAACAACTTCTCTCGGGGACCAGGAGAAGTCGACCAAAGACTGGATGTTGGACATGTGGAGAGCCACATTACCAATGAGACTATCTGATTGATAAGGCCAAAGAAGTCGAATCATCAAGACCCACTACAGTTGGAGATTTGGGCAAGGCCCACAGGATACATGCAATGGTGAACAACCACCAGGGTGAGCACCAATCCACTGTTCTCAAAATGTTAGGTACAATCGTTGACCAAAATTTTAGCATTTTGATATATCCAAGTGCTATAGAGAGATTTATCTCTAGTGAAACACTAAAGATAATTAAGGCAAAGGCATTCGAGCAGGACGAGTTTAGATACAGAGAAATGGCATCGAGTGCCAATTAGAAGGTTGTAGGAAAGGTTATGGATTGTAGCATTAACTTAGGATATTTTTTAACGAAGGCCAACCTATCTATCACGATCTTATGATATTATGACATAGTGATTGGTATGGATTGGTTGGAATCATAGATGATTTTAGGGGCTAAATTTCTCCAATGGGATAATTTTCCATGGTTTTTCCCAAAAAAAGATTAGCCAATTTCCATTTTTTCTAAAAATGATTCGCCCAAATTCCATATAATAAAATTAGTTTACTTTAAAAATCGCCAAAATATTATAGAAACTATATAAAATCCTTGTAAATTTAAATATTTTTATAGAGCTATCACCAAACATTTTACATTTTTCATATGAAGGACTACAAAGATTAGCCCATGTTTCTACATTTTAATATAAATTTTAATCCTTAAAATTATCTTTGGTTGGAATCACATGATGCGATACTTAACTGTAAGACAAAACAGTTAAGTTTGATAGATGATTTGGGACAGATTAGAGTAATTGTAGGAGGGAATCATGGGGTGTCCTTGAGATTTATTTCTTCCCTACAACTATAGAAGAGTATGCGCAAGGGGTGCAAGCTTTATGAAATCTTAGCACTAAACGAAAATGACGAGGCAAAAGGATTATAAAACGTTCCTGTAGTGCAATAGTTTGCATACGTGTTTCTATAAGAGTTACCGTGTTTACCACCCGAAAGAGAGTTGGATTTTACAATAGACTTGAAACCTGGATCCGAACCTATAGAGAGAACACCTTACTGGATCTCAATGTCTGAATTACAGTAGTTGAAAATGCAATTGAAGGAATTCTTGGACTTGGGACTTATACGTCCAAGTGTGTCTCCTTAGGGTGTGCAAGTTATTTTCATTAGAAAGAAGGATGGATCACGAAGACCTTTTATTGACTACCACCAATTAAACAAAGAGACAATCAAGAACCAGTATCTGTTGCCAAGAATAGACGATTTGTTTGATCATACGAAAGGAGTGACAGTGTTTTCGAAGATTGAATTGAGATCGAGATATCACCAATTATGGATTAAAGAATAATATATCCCTAATACCAAATTTAAGACGAGGTTCAAACACTATGAGTTTACATTTTTACCATTCGGATTAACGAACTTCCCAAGAGTATTCATGAGTTTGGTGAATGGGGTGCTCCATGAATAATTCAATAAGTTTTTTCAAGTATTTATTGATGACATACTGCTTTATTCTCGAATGAAAGAAGAGCATGTCAAACATTTAAGATTGGTTCTAAAATGTCTACGAGAAAAAAAATTGTATGGGAAATTATCGAAATGTTAATTTTACCAATCAAAGATTCAATACTCGCGACATATCATATCTGATGAAGGTATCAATGTGGATCTAGTGAAAGTAGAGGCCATTATGGAATGGCCAACACCAACAAATGTATAATAGGTATGTATCTTTATGGGTTTAGCAGGATATTACCGACAGTTCATCGAAGATTTTTCAAGGATAGAAAATCCAATCATGGAATTGAAGAAGAACAAGAAGTTTTTATGGACGGAGAAATGCGCAGAAACATTTCAAAAGCTCAAATAAATGTTAACATAACGTCATTACTAAAGGTCCCCGACATGGGAAAATAATTCTTAGTATTCATGGATGCATCCAAGGAAGGTTTGGGCAGCGTTTTGATGCAAAATGGTCGAGTGATTGCTTACATTTCAAGGAAAATGAGAAAGCATGAGGAGAACTACACAACGCCCGACCTAGAGTTATTGGAAATTACATATGCCTTGAGAGTTTGGAGAATGTTGGGATCCAAATATGCCATATTTTCTACCATGTAAAACCTCCATTTATAAGCCATATTCCTGCACTATTGATACATTTTATAGGGATTATTCTCTCAGTTACCACTAAATACATCCATTTTAACTTGTGGTTAAGTATTGTTGTTTTCTTGTCTTTTTAGTGATTAAATATGTTTTTAACATGATTTTATCGATGATGGTTTAATCATATGATTTTATGTCCAAGAAACATGTTCCTGCACCAGGATTAAACATAATTCCTACACTATTCCCGTACTACATCCGGTACCAGAACAATCTTTCGAGACTAGCACATTTAGCATTCTTGCATATCAAATTCCTTCTTCAAGTATTTGTAGTAGTCCTTGTCAAGCTCCATTTTCCGTATACAAACTCAAGGATAGGCCACAATTGTAAGTATGCAATGGTTAACAAAACAAAGGTAAAAACATGTTTTGGGCATATTCTTAATTTATTAAAGATAAGGGTAATCACTAATTATAATTACTCTTGAAGCTTACCCTCATTTCTTATGATTAATTCTTTCCATACCCATAATTAAATCCTACACCCATCCATAATCATTCCATTAATCATTCACACCAATTTATATGCTTTCTCACCAAGTTTATAAAATACCTTTTGTTAAGACTTAAAAATAATTATTCATTACATTATTAAAATGAATATCCATTCATCCACTCATTCCCGAAATATGTTTAAACGTAAATCCATAAAATATATTAATTCACCATTTTTTTAAGCTTAAAGAGAAAATATAATAATTTAATTAATTTCGCAAGTCTTTAATTAATTATCTAGAATGCCTTAAATACTTTTAACTAGTGATGTTTTGTGCAAAGTATATCCATGGATCTAGTGCTTAATATTCCACGTGGATTTCAAAGAGGATGGGCTCAAAATTGTGGCTAAGCAAAATCTCCAATTAGTTATCAAGAATCCGCCATTGATTGCAACCATCCAAGAACAAATCAAAGATATGACTTATTGACAAAGAGTTAATGCCTTCAAGGTCCAACATGAAACAAATTTTTTGTTAAAATAGACACGTAGCTGCAAATAAAGAAACATGTCGTTGGGATATTGTTGGGAAGGTTCCTATGGTTAATTTTAAATTATGCATTTTCTATGTTGAGATGAAACCCTATCAAAACAAATCAAGTTTGTTCATCGCCCATGATGGAATGTTGTTGAGGCAGTTCAATTTAGATATTTCCCTCTTATGTATAAATACAATGGATATTACAGTAGAGGGGGGAATTATTATTGTATTAAGCAAGAGGTGAGCACTGTTACATTGAACAACATATTATGATTAATGAAGAATTGATTGATCGTTGGCATTCTAAGCTTCATTTCGATCTGAGTTAGCTTCTCCAAGAATGTCATCCAGGTCGGGAAGGTCCCCTCGATCCTTTAACATCCTGTCCATTTTATTTATTAATTAGATTTGTGTGTGTCTACTTTCTATTGTTTTTATTTATTGACTAGATTATTGTTTTGATTAATTATTGTGTGCATTTAATTTCGGTTTGCATTATTTTAATTTAATAGTCTTGTGATATTTATCCTCAGATCAACATCGTCTTCCCTTCTAAAGTATACTAATTTCAGATCCCTCATCATCATATCCATGCTACTAATTCTTCCATTACTCCTCTACTCATGCCTCCAATCTACTCCCTTCGTGTTGACGACTTCATAATATAATGCTGCATAATGTTCAATGATCTCTACCCATCACTTTAATTATTTACGCGTCACATTCTTCAACGTTTCATTTCATCTTCCACTTGCCATATTCCTTTAATGCTGCGATTAACTTTGTAATTATTCAATTCAGGTCAAATCCGTACATAGGTTTGAAGTTTTACGAAGGTTTGTATTGTGCGGATGATATCTAATTTCTTTTATATTGTTTGTTTAATAGTTTTGTTGTTATATCAATTACATTACACAATATGCATTACATTATTATTTGTTTTTTGTTTTTGTTCTTCGTTAATAGTTATTTAAATTGTTGAGATGTGCATTAATACATGTGTAAAATTTATTTATTATATATTGTTTTGTTATATATATATTTTTTTATTGTTGTTTATTTGTTATAAATTTATAATATTTCATTAATAAAAATAATGTGTTGTTACATAATTATACTATTTTTCTAATTGTTTATTTAGAAGTGTAATTGTTATGTTGATTGCAATGTTTTGTTAATATTGTTATAATATTTGTTTTATTTTTGTTATATCATTTGTTATGTTGTAATTATGCATTGTTTTATTCATTAGAGTTTTGTTAACTACTGCTAAGTGTTATTAATATGTAAGTGTGAGTGCAACGTTAAATGGAAGATCCATACAAATAAATCTCATTCTTGTACATAAATCCCGTACCAACATATTCATGTACCTAAACAAAATTAATCCCATACCGACACATTCATTTTCGTACATAAACAAAACTAACTTTTTATTCTTGGGTGAAGCATTGAGGAAAATCTCATTTGAATGGTTTGGATTTAGACTTCATTTTCTACTTGTTTGATTGTTTTCCCCTTTAGCTAGTTTGCTTCAATTTAAAGTATCCTGCACTTTACTTCCCGCACTTGGTTTTCTTTCATGTACCTTTAATTCCTTGCACTTTGATTTCACATAGCTTCAATCACCAATGAAAGAGTAAAATCCTAACTAGTGAGGTATGGATTTCTTGTAATATGCTTCAACCCGAGGTATTAGTGTACTTCATGTCAATTGAATTTATTCTTGCTTGCTTGTTTTGTTTGTTACATTAAAGTGCGGTTTGCTAGCATTGGGCTAGAATAGACTCCAATCCTTCACATATTGTGCTTGTACCTCTAAGTCTGCAAATCCCTAGTTGAAAATTTAATGTTGAGAATTAATAGTACATATATTTAGCCCCACATTTTTGGTGTCATTTCTGGGGAGGCGCTAAAAGGATTGAAGTCTAGGTATGTAGGTTGCATTTAAAATTACACAGCCCGGTGGAGGAAGATTATAAGATGAGAGGTAAGGACCTGCGATTCCACTATAGTGGGTCTATACCCAAATCTAGGTTTGTTCTATATGAAAGTGTGTTTACTTTCCTACAAGTGTGTTTACTTTCCTGCAAGCATGTTTACTTTCCTACAAATGTTCTCTCCTTTTATGAAAGAGTGTTTCTTTTATAAGTTGATTTATTTCTTGCAAGTTTGTTTCCTTTTCAATTATGCAATTAGGTTCAATTTATTCATTCTATATTTCATTTTTTTTCTAATTATTCATTTTTGGTTTTGTAAGAACCCCATGCATTATTTCATGTGTGAAATACAACCCATCAAAAAGCAAAACAGATTCAAAGATGAACACGAGTATGGAAGAACTCTCTCAAATCCTACCAACAGCTGGGATATCTACCTCTCAGGAAGAGAAAATATTGACAATAGTCAAGAACCTAGTTGCATATCCAGACGTAATAGAAGAACAAGAGTTCCATGAGCCACATCCACAAGAATATCTAGAAGCCTCTTCTAATCACCTTTGCCAACCTGTAAGAGAGACCATAAAATCATGGAACACATTCGATGGAGAGAAACCATTAGAACCTGAGATTGAATAGTTCTTAACATGCCTCTCTGAATATCCTCTATGCACACAAGAGACCAATCATATCAAAGAAGACGATATGCATAGCATGGTCGAGGAGGATATATAGAGTTGTCCAAATGAGGAAGTGAACCAAGGACATCATGACTATATTGAGCGTTGGTTCCAAGCAACTATCAGATTGAAGCACCACTCCCTTCTTCAACAACTCTTTATATCATATCATTTAATGCACCTGGTATCTCATACTCTGGTATACTTTAATGCACATTTTTCAAACCTGAGTATGAATATATTTGTCATCTTGTTACACACATGGTTACATTGGAAATATTCTTACACGTGAAATATGGTTTCTTGTTCTTATATAGAATAAAGTAAAAGTTGCATGTTAGTTAACTTAGTTCTAAATAAATGCAACATATTTTCATGTTTCTTTCCAAATAAATGAACTAAGATGAAGATAATATTGATGATCTAATATCATAAGCCAAAACAACTTAGGATATTTCTTCTTATTACATACATATTTCTGACTATTAATAATAACGGTTGCTCTTAAGCCTAATCTTTAAAATATTATGGGGATGTACAAAAAATTTAAGGTCTACATGATACTTATAATGATGCCCATAGGTAACTTGTACATCCTAGTTTCATATTAGGACTTGTTATTCAAGCATTATTATCAAATAGTAGCAGAAGAGTGAATGAAACTTCTACTTGTGAGGGAACCCTACCATGATATTATATAGAGAAGATGAACTTAGGGATTAGAGGCACCTTTAGGTAATTCTCTCATGGCCTCATCCACCACACATTAAGCAAGTTTGATCATGATATGTCTTTGGAATTATCTAAATACATAAGTCTATTTTTCATGAAAACAATATTTTATGGGCAATCTATAAAATATCTTCCAACCCAATACCAGCCCATCTCGTAAAAAAGGTTTTTAGAGCTGCTTCCCCCTTCACCCATGTGAAAGAAATTTATAAATTTTATCTTAAGGGTAAAGTTTGGGACAAGAGCTTCTGATGGAAAATGGGTGTAAGAGGTTAACCCATCGAGATACTGAACAAGTTTGTTGGAAGAGGGTATCGGCCTGTGGTATGACTAGGAAAACCCATTAGGGTGCTGAACAAGCTCGTGGGGAATGGGGCATTCTGCATGGGGAGGATATTTCTTAGTCGTCAAAATTACCCCATCGGAGTACTGAACATGCTTGCTGGAAATGGGTTCTGATTTTGATGTCCTTCACTATGCCTAATCTATATCTGTCTATATGAACAATATACTTGTGTAAATCATTAAGAAAAGAATCCATGGTTGAACTAAAGATTAAATAAAATTCATCTATTTGAAATTTGAGAATGAACCTAAGTTGATCTTACAACCTTGTCATCCAATTCATACTATATCTAGGATGTCAGTATCCTAGAAGTGGGACCCATAAGTATAGAAATCTAATGAACTCAAATGCGAACCTTATCAATATTACTTGGACAACAACAAGTCTTTGAAAGATTAGACAAGGATGTCTGGTTTCCTATAGGATTTTCATCCATTAAAGACCACTTATCTCCTCATGTAATCCTATTTAAGGAGGAGAGAAAAAATCCCTCATAATAATTTACATGGCTTCCTGAGCATAAAACTGTTAATGAATGATGCAATCGTATGTCATAAGTAATTTGAGAATTTCCTTTATGCTTGTAACATTTAAAAGTAAATTTCATTTCCAAATTTATAAGCATGAATAAAGTTTGAGTTTTGGTTATTTATTTAACATCAATGTTTATATCTTCTCTCATAATGACAATATTGGTTTATTTCTTTTAGATTTTTTTGTTTTGGTATTGCTGGTACAAAAACCTGTAGGTTCTTGTACCAACAATACAAAAAATTAACTCTTTTTTAAGGGTACGTTTTGCAGGATGTTTTCAGCGGTTCTTAGCCTTGGCATATTCAACCTTCAGTCAACATGCAGTAGTTCCACATAGTCCTCTTTCATCTTGCAACAAATTCTTTCCTTTTTTTCAAGTTTATTGTAGGAGCATTTGCTAATAAGAGTTTTCATGAGAACATGAAACCCACAGGCGTGGGGGAGAGAAGAGAGAAGGAATCTTAGCAGATCAACATTCATCAACTCTTTCCTGGATCTCTAGCAGCTCTTAGTCTTGCTCGAATTAATCTTCAGTTTCAGCCAGCATGTACTCTAGTTCATCCTCCATTTCATCAGCATGCAACACACATCAAAGTGAAGGAAACTTGAGGTAAAACCTATTTAAGACTCTTTGATTCATTAAAATTTTTAAGGGAACTTGATGATTAACCACTCCATACATTTTTCTTTCACAAACCATTATCATTCACTCTCCATCCACATTTCATAATAAAATGCATAATACTCTGATAAGACCATAAGAATGAAAAACAAAATATTGTGGTACATAAATACAACACAACATCTATAGTTTCTTATCCTTATATATATCATAAAGAATTCACATAAAAAGGATGAAGTCATTGTTTCCTAAAAACAAGAAATAAACATTGGTCTTAACGAAAAGCACATAGTGTACAAACACCTAAGTCCATATTGTCATTACTACTTCATAGCATACGCCATTCCTTCATAGCCCATCCATCGCTTGTCCTCAACTTTCATTGCTCTATTGTAAAATAAACCAAGTTAAAAATATGTGACAATATCAAATGAAAAAGGGACGTTGCTCCATAAGAACCAACACTTGCACAAAAAAACAAAGTCACATAAATCAATGATTAAATAGAGTATATAAGTATTTTGTTTGCATGAGGACATGCAAACCAATAGGCGTGGGGGAGTGTTGGGCTCCAAATATGCCATAGTTTATGTTGTAACAATTATTGAAATTTTGGCTTTCTGTCACTTAGGAGAATGAATGGAAGCATTGGCAGTGGAACGACCACATACACCGAGCATTAAGCCACATGGAGAAAGATCTCAGGAGTCTAGGTTTTTTTCTTTGGGGATTTGGCCGACATAGATATCTTAATAACTACAACTTCGATCCCTGAATTCACTAAAGTATTAAAGGATAAGCCGGGTCAAATAAAGATTAAGAAAGATTAACGTTAATAAATCTCTTCGTAATTTCGCGATTTGGGATTTCTCGCATCAAGTATTATCAAATTCCCAACAGTTAAATCCATGAAAGGTTAAATATTAATTGCTAATCATGATTAATTAAGAGATTAAAAAAATGATTATTGTCTAATTAATCCCATCGTGATTTGTAACTATTTTGCGATTCGGGATTCCTTGCATGTCATAACTCTTGAGGACATTATACCCGAAACCCGAAGGCCCAAAAGAGTGCAGTGTAATAGCTGAAATATATTTTGGGGATTTTTTCATCTGGGATTTGGCTGACGTGAATATTTTAATAACCACTGCTTCGTTTCCCCGAATCCCGAAAACCCGAAATTGGGAATCCAGTGATATGCAAAACAACTTTAAAAAAACACAATTTTTTCAACCGTGGAGAGGTCGTTTTTCACGTTTGAATAGTCAAGCAACATCTACAAATCCTAATATTTCCATTGGTGTCTTAATAATTTCATTTTGAGCTAGGTAAGTTAGTCAAAATTCCCCCACAAGATGAGGTTCGTTTTCAGAAACATGGCGTTTTTACTATGCTGAGTCATTATTTTCAAATGAGGATTCTGAGCGACTGGAGTATCATTTTGAGAAACGGTTGGAGGATTTTGTGCATAACACATCATAGATCATTAGCCTCTTTTAGTTTTCCTACAGGTGTCACATAGTGGTATAATCAAATCCATCTCTGAGCCCTAATTTTTGGATTTCATATTTTCTTGTTTCGACACATGTTTGCTAAATGCAGATTTCAGAAAAATGAAAATGGGTCTCAGGGAACTGAGAGAGGGTTTTTCTCAAAATAAATATATGAAAAAAAACCTCTTTCCATTTATACATATCTATCTCTATTTTAGAGATAAAGAGCCATAACCGCAACCCTAGTTTTCGGCAATTTGGCCCATTTTCTATGGCAGAAAGTTTCAAGAATTGGTTGTAATTGTTGTTATCTTTTAGATTGGAGAGTATTTAGACCTCAATACATATATCAGACATGTTTATAAAAGGAAAGGGTGGCGGAAAGACACACAAGAGTAGTACTCCTGGGCTGTATCTTTCATTTTCAGTTTAATATAAGATTGCAGAAGCATGTTTTGTTCATATAAGAGATTCTTGTGATGTTGCTTACAGAGTTTGTCCATTTTCTTAGTTTCAATATCACTCCATCTATCTTTTCTTCTTGATTTGTAACTATTTTGTAAGAGGATTCATCCTTTGTTAGATTCTCTATTGCAGAATGGTTAGAGGTTGTTTCTTGTAGAGATCAAGGTTCAGAATTAGTCCTTTGCTAGATGCTCCATCCCAATCATATCTTTCCACTGATTTGTGCTTGGAATTCACTCATCGCTAAGTTCTCCTTGTGTATTGATATGTTTTCTCTTTATTTTGTTGCGATACTTTTATAAATCCTTCTCTTTGTAATCAGCTTCTATCTCGCCTTTGCTCCATGGATTTCCATTGTCGAAACACTCTTGCTATTTGCTTGATCATTTGACTCCATGCCCAATGGACTACCTCCCAGTCCAACCCATCAACCCTGAAAACCTCAAAACTTTTTGTTACCCATAGATATTCCCGTTGTTAATCTTATTGGATATCCTATCATGACATATATTTGAGAGATCCCTCTCGGGTTGGAAGGGGCAACTTCCAATCAAAAGTGGTTTGTGGTTATCTTGGAATTTACCTACATGCAACCCAAATCAAGTTCTGAGTGATAACTTATTTTTTCATTTAAAATGTGCTAAGGATTGGCTCTATTATAGCCTAGAACCAGCTCTTGCGACAACATTTTCTAGTGCCATTGTCGGGGAAGGAGGAAAGAAGTTATCTTCGTTGGGATACGTCAAAAAGTTTAGATCCATTTCTTGATGGTGAACAAGGGATAGGCATTCAATTGGTTGTGATCATTCACCTGACAACTCCTTAGTTTGAAGACTCTACATGATTCACTGGTGACTCCACTGGTCTCAAAATGTTGGATTGGTTCACTGCTCGGATTGCTGCAAGGTTTTCTCCTCTGGACTTTGCAAATGTTTATGGTTTCCCAAACACTATTCGAAACATTAAATTTTGGGAACATGTCCTTCCTAAATTTGGAGAATATGCGGACGACAATCCCACCCAACACTTGTTTGAATTCCAAAATCTCATGGATGAATTAAATATACATCATGAAGATGTCCTCATGAAATTGTTTATGTTTTCATTGGAAAGAGATGCCAGACTCCGGTATAAATATTTACCTCATTCTAGTATTCCTTCATTGAAATATTTTCACATACTTTTTCATCGGCATTGTAAAATAATCTATTCAGCTGAAATACTTTTTGAAGATTTCTGTAATATAAAATCCATAAGACAAATAGATCAAACACATCTTCTTGAAGAGGAGGAAGGAATATCAAAAAATTCTCAAGTCAATGAAGATAATTAGTATGAAGAAGAGTTGGCTGATAAAAAAGTAGGATATGATAGCTCTTGTGATCACATTCAAGAAGAAGATATTCAAAATCATGGTCAACATGCAGAAGATAAAGAAAACAATAGTTGCTTGCTCTAGAAATTGCATAGACCACCTCCTCCTTTAACAGAAGAAGAGATAGATCTTCTCCTGAATAGTCATGTTGAAACCCCTGCTTACATAGATCTGTATCATTCACATATTCCTGAACATGTGAGAGAAACTTCTTCTATTATTGAAAATGAAAATCTAAGTTTAAATCATGACAGCCATGGAACTTTAGAGGAAGTTAATAAACCAATTTATGATGATGATTTCTGGCCAGAGGATCATCTTGTAGACACTGTTTTGTTTCATGAAGAAGATAGGGTTGTCATGTTTAATAAGCTTGAATAATGTTTTTTGTTCGAAGATGCTTTAGACTATGATTTAGAGGAGTGTGGATCTGAGATAGATATCTTCATAGTTGATATTCCTAGCATTTGTCTGACTAATGACACTCATGAGTTATCTGATGAACGTCTTTATGATGAATATCCAGAAGAACAAGAAGAGCATATTTATTTTTCATCACACATAAAAATTTACAACAATCCTCCTTTGTTTGATGAATGTGATGAAAGTGTTTCTAAAGATGTTGAGAAGCAATAAACTTTGGTTCAATAGGAAAGCAATCAACAACATCATGAAGGAGATCAACCTATGTATGACAGCTACCAAGAATATCTTTGGACAGCAGGTGAAGGACATAAGGAGGGGTTATTGAAACAATTGATCTCTCCTCCCTGTTTAGCATCCATTGAGAAACAGACCAGTAAGTTTCAATACGACATTTTTGCACCAGTGGAAGAAACAATCAGCAGTGGACAAAGTGTGCAAAAACATTTCATACAACTTGCTCAACAAGAGGAAGTATGGATTAATTGTGAAAGTGGTATATCTCTTCTCTTCTACGATCCAATAGTAGTTTATATGGAGTCAAAATGGGGGACTGAATTTTTTATTTCCAACTTCTTGAAGTTTGAATTTCAAAACTGTAAGTACCTGCTCCGAGGGCATGTTTTGAAATTTGTAGCTGCTCCTATCATCCTTTTGCTCAAAGATGGAAGTATAATTAATTTTGTTAGTCATATACTCACTTGTTTGATTTGGAAGTTTTCCTATACTTGAACAAAGCAGTGATATCGGTTAGAGTAGTTGATGTATATAAATAAGCTTGACTTTGAGCACTAGAGTACAACAATGGTTTTCTGTATGTTTCCAGTTTAGTTTGGAATCCTCTATGGTTTTGTTTAAAGCATTATGACTCCATAGACCAATGAATGCATAAGCGGTTTTTTGTTTCGGAAAGGTGCAAGTAAAGAGACAAAGTTCAGAGTTTGATAAGGATGATTTCAGGTCGCCCAATGGATGAAGGCTCATGGTCTACTATTTTTGGTGCTTTGCAGGAAAGCACCATCCCTAGATGGAGCCTCTATTGTAAAAAATATTGAAATTTTAGATTTCGGTCACTTTGGAGAATGAATGGAAGCATTGGCAGTGGAACGACCGCATACACCGAGCGTTAAGTCACATGGAGAAACAACTCATGAGTCCAGTTTTTTTTTCATCAGGGATTTGGCTGATGTAGATATCTTAATAACTACAACCCCGATCCCCAAATTCACTAAAGTATTAAAGGATAAGTCGGGTCAAGTAAAGATTAAGAAATATTAACGTTAATAAATCTCATCGCAATTTTGTGATTCAGGATTTCTCACATCAAGTATTATTGAAGTCCCAACACTTAAATCCATGAAATGTTAAATATTGATTTCTAATCGTGAATAATTAAGAGATTAAAAAAATTTATTATCGTCTAATTAATCCCATCGCGATTTCACGATTCGGGATTCCTTGGATGTCATAACTCTTGAGGACATGATACCCAAAACCTGAAGGCCTGAAAGAGTGCAATGTAAAAGTTGAAATATATTTTGGGGATTTTTCCATCGGGGATTTGGCTGACATGAATATTTTAATAACCACTACTTCGTTTCCTCGAATCCCAAAAACTTGAAATTGGGACTTGAGTCATATGCAAAACGACTTTAGAAAAACACAATTTTCGTAGTTGTGGAGAGGTTGTTTGTCGCATTCGAATAGTCGATCAACATCTAAAAATCCTAAGTTGTCCATTGGTGTCTTCAAAATTTAATTTTGAGCTAGGTAAGGTAGTTAAAAGTCCCCCGCAAGATGGAGTTCATTTTCAGAAATATGGCATTTTTACTGTGCTGAGTCATCATTTTCAAATAAGGATTCTGAGTGACTGGAGTATCATTTTGAGAAACGGTTGGAGGATTTTGTGCCTAAAACATCAAATATCATTAACCTCTTTAATTTTTCCTATAGGTGTCACACATTGGGAGAATCGAATCCATATTCGAGCACTAATTTTTGGATTTCATATTTTCCTATTTCGACACATGTTTGTTAAATGCATATTTGGGAAAAATGACAATGGGTCTCAGGGAACTAGGAGAGGTTTTTGCTCAAAATAAATAGATTCACAAAAGCCTCTTTCCATTTATACACACTTATCTCTATTCGAGAGATATAGAGCCATAACCGCAACCCTAGTTTTTGATAGTTTGGCCCATTTTCAATGGTAGAAAGTTTCAAGATTTTGGTGTAACTGTTGTTATCTTTTAGATTAGAGAGGATTTCAACCTCAATACATATATGAGGCATATTTGTAAAAGGAGAAGGGGAGAGGAGTAGTACTCCTGGGCTGTAGCACTCATTTTCATGTTTAATAAAAGAGTGTAGATCATTTTCAATCTATATTAGAGATTCTTGTGATTTTGTTTGTAGAGAATGTCTTATTGCTTCATTTTCACATCATTTCACTTGGTTTTATTTCCATTTTCTTCCCAATTTGTAACTGTGTTTGGAATGGAATTCATCTGCTTGTTAGATGCTCTGTTGCTGGATAGGTTATAGGTTGTTTATTATAGAGATATGAAGGTTCATAATTCATCCTTGCTAGATGCTCTGTCCCAACTATATCTCTCCACTGATTTATGCTTGGAATTCACTCATTGCTAAGTGCTCCTTGCATTTTGATATGTTTTCTCTTTATTCTGCTGTCATACTTTTTATAAATCCTTCTCTCTATAATCAACTTCTATCTCATCTCGGCTCCATGGATTTCCATTGATGAAACACTCTTATTACTTGCTTGATCATTTGACTCCATGCCAAATCGATTACTTTCCGGTCCAATCCATCAACCCTAAAAACCTGAAACTTTCTGCTACCCACAGATCTGTCAACTGTTAAGCTTATTGAATATCCTATTGTGACATATTTTTGAGAGATCCCTCTCGGGTTGGAAGGGGCTGTTTCCAATCAAAAGTGGTTTGACGTTATCTCGTAATTTACTTGCATGCAACCCAAGCCAAGTCCGAGTGACAAAATTTATTTCATTTAAAATGTGCTAAGGCTTGGCTCTATTAAAACCTAGAACCAACTCTTGTGACAACATTTTTTATTTTTTTTATTTTTTTTAGGGAAACGTAATTTTGGCTTTCGGTCACTTAGGAGAATGAATGAAAGCATTGGCAGTTGAACAACTGCATACACTGAGCATTAATCCACATGGAGAAAAATATCAAGAGTCCAGGTTTTTTATCCATCGAGGATTTGACCGACGTAGATATTTTAATAACTACAGCCCCGATCCCCAAGTTCACTAAAGTATTAAAGGATAAGTCAGGTTAATTAAAGAATAAGAAATATTTATGTTGAAAATTCTCATCATGATTTCGCGACTTGAATGCCTTCATGCTTTAAGTTTCAAGTTTTCAATTTTTGAAACCTCGAAAGCCTGTGTTTTAATCATGCTTAATCACAAAGCTAAAAGTGTTTTAACTGTTAATCAATACCATCACAATTTCACGATTCCAGATTTCTCGCGTCAAGTATTATCGAAGTCCCAACACTTAAATCCATGAAAGGTTAACTATTAATTGCTAATCGTGATTAATTAAGAGATTAAGAAAAATGATTATCGCCTAATTAATCCCATCACGTTTTCACAATTCGGGATTCCTTGCCTATCATAACTCTTGAGAACATGATACCCGAAACCCGAAGGCCTGAAAGAGTGAAATGCGAAAGACAAAATCTATTTTGGGGATTTTTCCATAGGGAATTTGGTCGACATGAATATTTTAATAACCACTGCTTTGTTTCCCCAAATCCTGAAAACCCGAAATTGGGACTCCAGTCATATGCAAAATGACTTTAGAAAAACACAATTTTCTCAGTCGTGGAGAGGTCGTTATTCGCATTCGAATAGTCGATCAACATCTAAAAATACTAAGTTGTCCATTAGAGACTTCAAAATTTCATTCTGAGCTAGGTAAGCTAGTCAAAAGTCCCTCGCAAGATGAGGTTCATTTTCCAAAATATGATGTTTTTACTGCGCTGAGTCATCATTTTCAAATGAGGATTATGAGCGACTGGAGTATCATTTTGAGAAACGGTTGGAGAATTTTTTGCCTAACACATCATAGATCATTAGCCTCTTTTATTTTTCCTATAGGTGTCACAAATTGGGAGAATCAAATCCATCTCCGAGACCTATTTTTCGAATTTCATATTTTCTTGTTTCGACACATGTTTGTTAAATGCAGATTTGGGAAAAATGAAAAGGGGTCTCAGGGAACTGAGAGAGGTTGTTGTTCAGAATAAATAGATGCAAAAAACACTCTTTCAGTTTATCAAGAGATTCAAAGCCATAACCGCAACCCTAGTTTTCAGCAGTTTGGCCCATTTTCTATGGCAAAAAGTTTCAAGAATTGGTTGTAACTGTTGTTATATTTTAGATTAGAGAGGATTTCGACCTCAACACATATATGAGGCATATTTGTAAAAGGAGAAGGGGAGAGGAGTAGTACTCTTGGGATGTAGCACTCATTTTCATGTTTAATAAAAGAGTGTAGAGGATCTTCGATCTATATCAGAGATTCTTGTGATTTTGTTTGCAGAGAATGTCTTATTGCTTCGTTTTCACATCATTTCACTTGGTTTTATTTCCATTTTCTTCCCGATTTGTAACTGTGTTTGTAATGGAATTCATCCGTTTGTTAGATGCTCTATTGCAGAATGGTTATAGGTTGTTTCTTGTAAATATATGAAGGTTCATAATTCATCCTTGCTAGATGCTCTGTCCCAACTATCTCTTTCCATTGATTTATGCTTGGAATTCACTCATTGCTAAGTGCTCCTTGCATTTTAATATGTTTTCTCTTTATTCTTCTACCATACTTTTTATAAATCCTTCCCTCTGTAATCAACTTCCATATTGTAACGACCTTGCTTAGGGTGTATGTAACGACCCTGCTTAAATAGATGTATAGGATTATTAATTATAATTAATTTAATAATCTAACTCTCCTAAAAAGTTAGCTAAACAATAATTATTTCTTAAATAATATTAACTAATTAATTATTATTTATTACTTGTTCATGTCTGTCAAGGATTAACTAATTATTAATTAATAATCATTAATTAATTGCGTAAAGAATTAAAGGGGGTTAATAAGTTTAATTTGTTAAAGACTTACGTATTCGGAAAGGGACAGGACATTAAATATAAGGATAAGATATTAATAAGGGATAAGATAAGATAATAAATACGAAAGGATAAAATAATAAATAATTGGATAAGGGGCATTAACTATGTGTAGGTAAGGAAGTAAATGAGGTGAAAGGGTGGTGAAGAAGGGATATGAGGGGAGGAGGTTTACGAAGGCAGGGAGGATCATTCTATGAGGGAATTTTATTTTGGAGGGTTCTCTTGGATTTGCATAGAGGAGAGTTTGAGTTTTGTAGTCGGGAGGATTAGTACAGGGGGCACCGGTTTGTTGGGGGTTTTGGGCACGGGGGCCAGGATATCCATATGGTATCCTGAAGCTAGGTAGTTATCCTAGTTGGCAGAGTGGAAACTCGGTTTTGTGCAGAGTTGGTCCGTGGCTTCAAGCTGGGCAAGGTAGCAACAAACAACAAGCAAAGGGTTAGCATTAGACCAAGGTATGTTAATTTATGTATTTGTTTTATGCAATTTAAGGAATGTGATGTGTTATGAGGCTATCTGTAAGCTATTATGTTTACCTCAATAAATTTTATATGTTATGGTGATTAATTAATTTGTGCAATTGAAATGATTTATATCAAAAAATTTATTTACAGTCTCTATAAATGGTATCAGAGCCCTGGTTCAAAATATGGAACCAAGGGCCTACCTACCTACCTACCTACCTACCTACCCACCTAACTTATAAGCCAAGTAACATTGAAACCTTAAGAAAACCCTGAATATAAAAGAAGGAGAAATATGTAAGAAATTCCCCATAGTGTCAAGTCTCTCTCCACTTATTCAAGTCGCCTTCACGCCTATAAGGGTCTTGACCTCCTGCAAGAAGTAAGAAGTACAAAGAGTAAAGAGTATTAGGTTCAAAAAAAAAAAAATCTTAAATATGAAAGAATCCCTTCCACCGTAAAGTGATGGAAAAAAAAAAAACTTAAAGTCGATCGCTCATTCTTGGAATCAAATTTCTCTTCTAACATGTAAAAGAACGGATAAAATTAGGACGTTTCGGTGATTTGAAAAAAGAAAGTCGTTCTAAAACCAAACATTGGGACTACAAAATGCAAAAAGAGTATGTTGCTTCGACCCAGACAGAAGAAAATCTTTCACTAGACTATGCAAGAAAGTATAAATCTTGAACTGATAAGGAAATATCTTACCGACTATGCGAAAAAGGATGAATTCTAGAGATAGACTATAAATCTGCCAAGTAAATTTTCTTTGAA
Organism: Picea abies; assembly: GCA_900067695.1. Classification (NCBI taxonomy): domain Eukaryota; kingdom Viridiplantae; phylum Streptophyta; class Pinopsida; order Pinales; family Pinaceae; genus Picea; species Picea abies. The sequence continues at coordinate 6,970 of CBVK0101314259.1, read as the reverse complement.
TGAAGCAACTTGTTGAGTATCAAATGTTAAGGTCTAAAATTTGGAGCGGTCAGGATATCACTAAAAGATGCTTGAAAATGGAAGAACTATTATCTCTAATTTGCATCAAAAGAAGTCATTTCGGGTCAAAACTGTCGAAAGATAGCTTTAAAATAGTAGAATATTATCTCTAATTTGCATCGTACGAAGTCATTTCAGGGTCAAAACTGTCGAAAAATGAAGTTTTATCATAAATTTGCAATGTTTTATCGTAAATTAGGCTAGAATGAAGCCAATTAATCTAGGAAAACTTGAAATGGTGAAATTCGTAGCAATGAGCACAATGTTTTTAACTCATTTATAGATGTTGAACTTCTAGGAAAATTTACCAAATTTGAAGGATGAAGCCCCGTTTTGCTGCTGAAATTTGCCAAAAAAAAAAGATACACAGCAGGCATTTGGACAACAAAACCTTACAGTACAAAGATGTTCAAAACGAATGAAATCTGTGAAAACAACTACAATATTTTACCTGGAGGTGGCAACGCCTATTTAAAAGTTATCCGTGCCTTGCAAAGTAATGCTCAAGGAACATAGGTGACCTGTTAGTACTACTTTGGGTGGGATCTTCCTCCTATAGCAGCTGGAGCAAATGTACTAGGGAATAAATGTATGGCAGACTTCCTGGAAAGAGGGACACCAGTTGGCAGAATAAAAACATTCGTGTGGTAACAAGCTAAGAGGATTGGAATAAGAACCTGCAAGTTTGATAGAAAGAACAAATACCATAAAACAATATTATAAAGGATCATGAAAACAGGTAGCTCTGTTATTCTAGATTAAATTAAATCAGAGGCATAAATGAACGACTTTCACTGATTCAAATACATGATGTCGGACCATGTCATATCATATAGATGCTACACCGGTCAATAAACATGTTCCTGCCCACGTTGTTGCTACTGATACTATGACTGCTATATCTAAATATGCTTGGGCAACAAGCTCTAAAGCTGGAACTGGAAGGGATGTTAGGTGAGGTGGTGACTTTCCAATGGCTCCTTCAACAAGTGCTACTGAAACCTTGTCGGTAAGAGATTTTTAGATCAAAGAAACCTAGAAACCCTACCAAACACACCCATATCACTCTTGTTCTTGCTCACACTCTCTCCCCTTCAAGTCCCAGTTGACGTCACGAGTTCCATTCCCATGGGGTAGAAAGTCCTCCCACTTGAATGAAGTCCGCCACAATGCTTGAGATGTAACGGCCTTGGCATCCTCGACCTTCCCCGCCTCGATGCATTTTGCAGCGGGCTCTTGCTGATTAACCCCGCGGCTCCTCGGGTAGTGCCTCTCGGTGGACTTGATTTGTTGCAGTAGAGAAAAGAATTCCTCAAAGCTTTCGATGTCATTATTGGTGCCGACACATTGTCGCTTGGGACTCACCTCCACTAAAGTTGAATATAATTCCAGAGAGTGCTTCTTCATCACAGTCTCCACGGTTACCGGATCGATCTTTTGAACCCCTTTATTTGGAGGCTCGATCGTTAGATAAAAATTGGGTTACAAGAGGGTAAGGCCACCCAGGTCGAGAGAGAGAAATTTTTTAGCAGAGACCATAAATATTTGTTAACGAGAGTGTAGGGTCGCTCCGGTGTAGAGAGAGAGAAAATTCCAAGGGAGAGGATAAATATTTGGTAACAAGATGGTAGGGCTACCCAGGTGCAAAGAGAGCAAACTCCAAGAGAGAAAATGATGTATAGCAAATAAATTTTGACTTCCATGGATGCATCGAAGAAAATAACTTCAAGGACATAGGGAAGTCTGCCTGGAATATAATGTACCATCTATCTCTGATCCATAGTGACCTTTAAGAAAGGAAAAAGAAAAAAAAAACAAAGACTTAATATCATTTTGACAACAAGATCTTTGCAATTGTTTGTGGTGAATGGGTCGTCCAGGTGTAAAGAAAGAAAATACCAAGGGAGAGGAAAATAATAGATAGCAAATAAATTTTGACTGTGCATGACAGATAAGTAGTGACTTCCATGAATGCATTGAAGAAAATAGCTTCAAGGACATTGTGAAGTCTGCCTGGAATATAATGTATTGTCCTAATATTATCTGGACAGTATGTGGCGAATGGGTAAAAACTAAGAAAATAGTAGAAAAAAAACTAAGACCTAATATTATCTGGCAATAGCCCAACACCTTCCATTTAACACAAAGCCCTGTGCTGAACACCAAGTTGTCAAGGAGGAGGAGCCAACGATGAAGCCTTTGTGAAAATTTGAAACTAACCCAAGCACCAAACACTAGTGCACAAATCTTTCACCAAGAAACAATCCAAGCCGTCACCTGACAATCGAAGAAGGAGACCAAGGAATAATTGATTATGTACCAGTTCAGTGAGAGAACAAAAAAAAAATGCAGAGGGAACGACCATGGCGGCCGACCACGTAGCCAAAAGAAAATGACAAGAAATGTAGAGTTAGGGTTTAGAAAGGAAGGCGTTGGAGGAAGCAAGGCGGGCACGTGGAATCCATGTGTGCCCACACTTGTTTTTAAATTATTTCATTTTTTTTTTAATTTTAAGTTTCTTTTTATAAAATGTGTGCGTGTTCGTTTAATTTTTTTTATTATTTTAGTGTAAAGATAATTAACTTTAAATTAATTTAAAGATAATTTAGGTTAATTTAATTAAATTAAATTAATTTAAAGTTAATTAAGTGGTTACACTAAATTATAATTTAGGTTAATTTAGGGTAGATTAATTTAAAGTTAATTTATGATAATTTGGTATAAAGTAAATTTAAAAATAATAATAATAATAATAAATAAATAAATAAATATGTAAATTTAAAATTATTAGTGTAACTAATTATCAAATTAAAATTTTAATTAAATTAATGGTGCATTTAGAGTGAAGTTAAAATACATTAAAAGGTTAATTAAAATTTTAGAGGGTCCATGGCTTTTGAACCCAAGACCACCCACCAAGCGATGCGACTTAAGAAGAGCAATAACACCAACGTGCCACGCATATCACTTTTACAAATAAATTCGCATATAAATAGTTTAATTATCAATAATAGCAAAGTACTAGCCTGAAGAATAATCTCTGATTATTCAAGCATCAAGCTCACGAGACCTTACACACAATTCATCAAGACAATCACAGATCCCTTTCATTCCATTCCACCAGTCTTCAGTAGCAGAAGCAGTGAAAAATGTGCATTACACAGGGGAACACATGAACTTGAATGGAGGTATGAGGTCGACATTTTTGCATCGTACTGGAATCATTGGGAAGGCCCCTAGGACATTTACCAGGGGAGGGGGCTCAAGGCCACCTCCATATGGTAAAGAATCATGCCAAGGAAAGTAGCCACAGGGATTTCAATGGCAGCGAGTGTAATATCTCATTGATCACCAACAACTCAGACAGGTCCACGAGCATCTCAGGGAACAACGAGTAGGGGCAGGTGTTCCAGGGGAAGAAACTCATTTCAAAGACAGTCACATAACAGTGCACAGATTCAATATCATGTTACCTATTGGGGGTGCGGAGGACCCCATTACCAGTGTGATTGCCGAGAGTTACAATCAGGGTTCATGCATAGAGAAGGAAAGGCATCGATGGGGAGATCAAGTAGCATCCACCAGATCTATGCAGTGGTTAATAACCGCCAAGATGAACAACAATCCATGGTGGTGGAGTCATCAAGTACGCTAAATCATATCAATGTTAAGATTTTGTTTGATTCTGGTGCGATAGATAGTTTCATTTCACCATCTGCATTAGAAAAGAGTGGGTTGGTAGCCTACGAGCATGATGACTTTAAACAAGTCGAGATGGCTTCGGGGGAAAAACAAGCAGTAGGACCTAGTGTCGATAATTGTATAGTATACCTGGGAGTGTGTACTACCAGGTTAAAGGTATACATCACTGCTCTCGGGGCATATGACCTAATCATTGGAATGGATTGGTTAGCAGCTCACCGAGCTTTGGTAGGTTGTTTCGCAAAGAGGGTGCTTTGTGTTGACGATGAAGGAAGACCAGTAGAGATCCAGGGTGTATAGAGAAAAGTGTCATTATGCTTTATATCAAATATGAAGGTTAAGTGATGCTTGAGGCAAGGGTGTCAATTGTATGTAGTGGAAGCAGTGAATGAAAGGAAGGGACCCTCATTGGATCAGTACCCGGTATTGTCATAATTTCAGGATGTTTTTCCGAATGAGTTACTAGGGTTACCTCCTAAAAGGGAGCTTGATTTTACTATTTAGATAAAACCTGGTGTAGAACCAATCTCCAAGACTCTGTATTAGATGACAGCGCTGGAACTTTGTGAATTGCAAATGCAATTGAAAGAGTTACTAGACCTAGGGCTAATAAGGCCCAATGTTTCACACTGGGGTGCGCCGGTAATTTTTGTAAAGAAGAAGGATGGATCCTTACGACTGTGTATAGACTACAGGGACTTGAACCATGCTACAGTGAAAAATAGGTACCCAATTCCGCGAATAGATGACCTTTTCGATCAGATGAAAGGAGCAGCAGTATTCTCAAATATCGATTTGCGATCAGGGTATCATCAGTTAAGGATTAAAGAACGTGATATCCCAAAAACTGCCTTCCAAACTTGGTTTGGACATTACAAGTTTGTTGTAGTACCTTTCGGATTGACCAATGCACGAACAGTATTCATGAGCCTCATGAACGACGTATTCCAGAAGTACTTAGACCATTTTGTACAAGTCTTTTTATATGACATCCTCATGTATTCCAAGAATGAAAGAGAACATGAGGAACACTTGTGAATAGTGTCATCTTGCCTTAGAGAGAAAAAATTGTATGGGAAGTTGTCGAAGTGTTCCTTCTTCCAGAAAGAGATCCACTGTTTAGGTCATATCATTTCTGGAGAAGGAATCTCTATGGACCCAGAAAAGGTAAAGGCCATTATGGAGTGGCCAGTGCTGAAAAATGCCCATGAGGTGAGAAGCTTCATGGGGCTAGCAAGTTATTACTGAAGATTTGTGGAAGGGTTCTCAAAAATAGTGAAACCCATCACCACCTTGTAGTGCAAGGAGGTCAGGTATGAATGGAAAGTAGAGTGTGATAGTGCATTCATTGAGCTTAAGAGGTTACTAACTAGTGCACCAATTCTACGAGTGCTGGATATGGAAAAGGACGTCACAGTCTGCACGGATGCCTCAAAGCAAGTGTTGGGGGCCGTGCTAATGCAGGATGGAGGATTGATATCTTATGCATCAAGGAAGTTGAAGAAACACAAAGAGTTATACGTGACTCATGATTTAGAGTTGGCAGTTGTAATGCTAGCTCTGAAAATTTGGAGGCACTATCTTGTGGGGCAAAACTTTGAGCTCAAAATGGACCATCAAAGTTTAAAACATCTCTTCACTCAAAGAGATCTAAATTCCAGGCAAAGGTGATGGAGTGAGTTTATGAGTGAGTACAATTTTGGTATTTCATACATCAAGGGAAAGGAAAATGTGGTCGTAGATGCCTTGAGTAGGCGACCACGTATCTTCTCCTTGTTAACCTTAAAGGTCAATCTGAGGGAACATGTGCTGGCACAACTCCAACGAGACAATTGGTATTTAAAGGTTACTTCAAACCTCCATAGCGGGAGGTAGTTAGATCCAAAGTATGAAGGATATATTCTGGAAACAGACAGACTGCTAAGATATCGAGGAAGGATGTACAACCCTAAGAATGGGGATATTCGAAGCATCATACTAAAGGAAGTCCATAGAGCACTTTATTGTTCACATCTGGGTGTGAAGAAGATATACGCAGATATGAGGAAGCTCTTCTTATAGGTAGGCATGAAGCACGATGTAGTCCATTTCGTCGCCAAATGCCTGGAGTGTCAACAAGTGAAAGCCGACCATCATCACCCGGCATGCCTCCTACAACCACATGATGTTCCTATGTCTAAATGGGAAGTCATCTCTATGGATTTTGTTGTGGGGTTGCTGCTCACATCCCATAGACACAATGCCATTCTTGTGATAGTGGATAAGTTAACCAAGAGTGCTCATTTTATTCCAGTTAGAGACACTTACGATGGCACTGATGTGGCACGTGTGTTTGTAAGTGAGGTTATATGTTTGCACAGGATACCTAAAAAGATCATTTCAGATAGGGACTCTAGATTCACTTCTAGGTTTTGGACAAGTTTACAGTCAGCGTTGGGGACTCAGTTGAAATTAAGCATAACTTATCATCCTGAAACAAATGGGAAAAATGAGAGAGTAAATAAAGTCATGGAAGACATGCTTAGGATGTATGTAATGGATAATCAAACCCAGTGGGAGAAGTACCTACCTTTGGTAGAGTTTGCCTACAATAACAATTATCATAGCTCCATCGGAATGCCACCCTACGAAGCTTTGTATGGGAGGCCATGCAGAATGCCATTGAGTTTGGATAGACTAGAAGATCGAGTAACAGTTGGGCCAGAATTGATTCAAGAAATGGAGGAACAGGTGATTCAAATTAGGCAGAGACTAAAGGAAGCACAGGATAGGCAGAAAAGCTATGCGGATGCACACAAGATTGACCGAAGTTATGAAGTGGGAGACTAGGTTTTCATTCGTATCAGGCCTAATAAGATTACCATACGGTTCGGGAAGGGGAAAAAGTTGTCACCTCAATTGATAGGACCCTTCAGAATCCAAGAGAAAATTGGACCCGTTGCATATTGTCTCGTACTGCCACCCCACTTGCATAAAACTCATAATGTATTTCATGTATCTATTTTATGTCATTATGTTGTTTATGAATCACATAAACTAAATTGGAAGGAATTGCAGGTATCGGATGTGGGAACCCTCACGGTAGAACCATTACACCTATTGGACTGTAGAGTTAGACAACTCAGGAACCGTCTGGTAGACCAGGTTAAGGTCCAGTGGGACAAGTATAGTTCAGGATCTGCTACTTGGGAAGATGCCGAGACACTAC
>CBVK0101314257.1:1099-12493 GCA_900067695.1 Picea abies | reverse complement strand
ACTATTATTCCAGCTTGATTATTCTTCTTGTATTCTTCCAGATCTGCAGACCTATTGTATCATGATCACTCTATTATCTAAATAAAGGTAAGCTCTAAAGTTGTTGGCTCTATATTGGTATTCATTGCTTGTATCTTGTCATTTTCTTGTGTTATATGCTCAGATCTATAACTCCATGCTATAATCTTCTAAGAACACGCCTTCAATGTGCAACTTGATGTAGTAAACATGCACAACATGTTGAAACAATAAACAAACAGTTAAACAACCCTTGGTTCTGGAAAAAAAAAAAAGGTTTTAGAAATTGTGTTATTTCGGCATTTTTTTACAAATTCCCAATCACATATTCTGGTAATATTCCCTCGACCTTATCGACTTTTGACACAAATGTTCTTTGTTGCAAGCTTGAACGTGATTACTTTTCCATCGACCCTCAATACACCTATCAACCTTTCGGGAAAGTGTCTGTCAATGTTCACACTTGAAAAGAAAATGTTTTCCATTGGTTTTTTGTAATTGTCGATGAGCCTATTACAACTTCAGGAAATGGCGCATTTTTTAGGTTTTTTTTTCCCATTTTTATATTTCTCATTTTTATTGTCTTTTTTCCATGAAAATCTTTTGGCTTTTAGGTAAAAAGATGCATAATATTCTAATGAAAACATGTAACAATAAAAAAGGTCAAAAAAACCTAGAAGAGAATATCTTTAAAACAAATTGATACCCAAAAATACTAAGAATTTTTAAGGTGTGTTGTGCAGTCAACACCCCCTTACATAGATACTTTATTAATATATGAGACCACTTTCCTTGATTAAGGCCCATTAAATAGTAGTCAGTTAACAGTTACTCATTGTAAAAAATGGTCTTTTTATTAATAAGGCCCAAATTAGTTGGTCAACTCTCATTATAAGGGCCCATAAATAGTTAAGATTTTCTATGGATAGCTATATATTGAGTAGAAAGTTATATATTGTTTTGTCAAGAATTGTAATTGTATTTGGAGCGTTGCTCTCGGAGGTTTCCCTTTTGAAGACCAAGTGAATGTATCTCTTTATGTTTACTTATCAAAAAGATCTTTCATAGGGTTTATCTCTATTTTCTCTTGTGTTTTGGAGTTTTGCACTATATTTTATGTGAATTCTCTGAAGTTTTGAAGTTAAGTACACTATAACATAGTAAAAAAAAAACTGAAAAGAAAAAGCAAAAGCTGCCAAGATTTTGGCTAATTTTTCTCGCTCAATTCAGCTATTAGATAAAATGCTGTTCTTTCAAAAGAAATGTTACCTTAAGACCAAATGAATAAAGCATACTAACCCGATCTTTATTAATTTAACATTTTACCCTCTATTATTTTGCAACGCTCATCTTCAACCGGGTAGATTATTATCACAACAATAATCTACAACACGCAGGTTCCAGGATCCAAGGAATGGTGCCAACTCCAGACCGCACTCATCCGACTATTCAAATATTTGCATCACCAAAATCCATCGGGGAGAGCACAAAAGTTCCCACGGACTCTTCAACTATTTATTAGTCCCCAACACATGTACAGTAGACAGTCCTCTTCGGTATGCTCTCCTCAGCCATCTTCTCAATCAGTGTGGATATTTCAAACAATTGACTTGCTAGCCACTATGCAACACTGAATCCATTACGCATGTTCCAGATTATAATGATGGTAGATTTCAGTTTTCTTAGGCATTCTCATATCTAGAAAACTCAAATGATCTCTCACGTACACACAAACAAACATAGCCAAGATGGCCCCACGGCCTGATGTCTTTGTTGAGCAAAACTTTGACAATTTTGTTTCAAAGGACATCCTCACAACAACCATGTGATGGATACAATATTTTGTCTAATGGTTTGAAACTGTCAGAGACTATAGCCAGCAGGAAGGCACACACAGTAGAATCCACAATCACTGCATAGTTAGACATTCTTCAATAGTAATTTCCATTTTGAAATTGGAATTCTGCTACTATTTTGAAGAACATAAATTATTTTGTACTAAACCTTTCAACAGATGTATATGAAAATATTCTACGAGATCAAGAAATAATAGAAAATTTTGGAAGCCATAGTACAATTATGATAACCACAATAATTAGAAAGATTAGAACCATAACCTTAACACATAACTAAGTACACGATATTTAGAATAAGGACTATATTCTAGATTAGAACCATAACCTGAACACATAACTAAGTACGCGATATTTAGAATAAGGACTATATTCTAAACATACATAAAGGTGGTTAATGAGTTAGGATAGAGAGCCAAAACCTAACAATTATATGCACACTCAAAGAAATTATTTTCAAACTTCTCCTCAATGCAACTCCACATTATCAGGAACTTAGTTGATCCCTGAACTCATCTAAGATTAGGTCCAGAAAGAAACTGTAAATTGCAAGCCAATACTAAGCCTATGAACTCTTCTTTACATGGTGTCTCATCCATCTTATAAATTATTTTCAAACTTCTCCCCAATACAACTCCACATTATCATGTACTTAAGTCGATTCCTAAACTCATTCAACATTAGGTACGAAAGGAAGTTGTAAATTGCAAGCCAACACTAAGCATATGAATCCTTCTTTACATTGTTTTTCGTTCATGGTATACATAAAAGTGGTCAAGAACTTAAGATTAGGAGTAAAAGGCTAACAATTTCATGAATGCTCAGATAAATTCTTTTCAAACTTCTCGTTAATGCGACTCCACATTAGGTAATCCTTATCCTAATTTCAGTTCAGATTCCATGCATCAAACGGGCATGGAGCAAAGGCAATGGAAGTCAACAATCGACTTTGCTCCATATCCATTGGATGGACAGAATCTGCAATTGAGTTAAGTTTGGGTTCCACATTATCATGGCCTTAATCGATACTTGAACTTATCCAATATTAGGTCAGAAAGAAAATTGTGAATTGCAAACCAATGCTAAGCCTAAGAATCCTTCGTTACATGGTCTCTCATCCACCCTGACTTTACCTCTACTACAAGGGAATCCAAGCTCCCTCTTACGAACCCTAATGTTTGTGGCAAGATAAAGAGCATCATGCACATTCTTTGTTGGTCTCCAAAACCCAAAGGCATAATGGAAACAGGAAGTGGTATCACAATTGTCTCGCTGCACACACTTAATGACTCATCGATTTAGTTCATCTTTGCCTTTATCAGGAGATAAAGACCTTAAGTTTATTACTTTTCAAAGGGATGAAAATTGCTTAGAATTAAAGGGATGATAATTACTTAGAATTAAAATGTTTTGAAATATCTAAAACCAAATAAGCAAAGCAATATATTTTGAGATATCTCACACACATATTTGTTATAATCGATAGATGACCATTGCTACTTGTGCAAAGATGAATGTTAAAATGGAGTTGGAACACTTTGGCAGATGTTTTAATTGTTGAGGTAAGATACCATTTAGAGACAAGGTTGACCTAGGAAAATAGAAATAGAGACAGACCTAGTGCCAAAAGCACAACTGGCCCAAGATACATAGCAAGGGCTTCAAGAGGCCCAAATCTCTCGTATTATGAAATTAATATTTATTTATTGCTAAGCATGAATAGGTGCAATCATAACCATATCCATTACACATCACTGATGCAATTACAACAATATTCAATAAGTTCTACCAAGTACAATTACAATAATATCTAATACTAACTAATAGAATGCATCAAGGCACAAGAATCTCATGAATCCCACGGTTGCTAACTTGGATAATCACTAAAATCCCATGAATCCCGTGGTTGCTAACTTGGATAATCACTATTGCCTATTGCTCTTTAAGAACAGGATCCAAATTATTACCGGCCCACTTAACTACCACAAGGGTATCGCTATCGCTAGCAAGGATATAATTTAAGACCAACGACCAATGAACTCTCCACTTAGTCATGAAACCACAAGCTCAAGTCCAATCTCATTTGCATGCTGAAGGAAAATTACCTTCTATATTTATTGCCATTTTGCACATAACAGAGAATAAAATAGAACATTCATTTTGGACATAACAGAAAATAAAATAAGACATTACCATATTAGCTATGGGAGGAAGGGGCCTTTGACCTACCAAAATCTAGTTAAGCTCCATGCTGCAGTAGCAAGCTCGATGATCATCAAGACCCTCCACCCATGATTTCATCCTAATTTTTTTTTATGTAACTTTGTTGTTTATGTACAAGAAGCACTCAGTCCTCCGGTATGCCTGTTTGCTGGCTGGCTTTTGATTTATTTTGCAGGTAACTTCTCGTATATAATATAATCATTATCACCACAACATTTTACTAAACTTTTTGGCTTTAGATATTGAGTGAGTACTCCTGTTGGTACATGCGGTTGGGAGTTCACAATGGGGGGTATTCAAGGTTCAAGCAGAACCAGCCTACAGCTAAACTAAATCTCATTGTGTAGCAACCATACGAGACAAAAAGATAACAAGCACAAAGTAAATCCCTGTGCTGTAAATTTTGAAATCATTGTTACATATGATCTGCTGTTAATTAAACATTGGAAATCGATATCTGCTCCTTTCTAGTTATAGTTCTTGTGCCTAATCTAATTTTCACTTGGAAGTATTTATATTTTACATCTAAGATTACACCAAAATTTTCTGAGTTTTTCTGGTGTTCAGAACTATGCCCCAGGCTGGCACGAATATTTTGATGAACAAATCGGTACAGAATCATTTCCATTTAGCTTTCTCAGAGAATTCACTTATGTCTTCCACGCTCTTGAGTCACTATCTGGGTTCTGAACCTTTAAGTAAACCCAGAAGCATTCAATAATGCGAAGAATTCAATAATGCTTCGCACATGATCCTTTCTCATGTTTTACTTGATCATCTTGAAATCTCCTCTGACATTGATCAATGACACGGCTATTATCAAATAGAGCTGACTCTTTCTTGTCCTACAACCAGTTATTTGTTAATAATATTATCCAAGATGCCCCGCTTGTTGATATTATGGTAGCTGCGGGAAGTATTTACCTCCACGTGTAAACCTGACGAGAATAGAAGACTCTGGGAAGCAAGGGAAACCCTAATGAGTTAGCTAATAACCCTAGAAGACTTGTCGGCTCAAGAAGATGATATGTATTAGGTTATTAGCCTTCAAGAGAAGAAGTTGGCCAGAAGAATTAATATATACTGAACAGACAGGTACCCAGAAGGAGAAGTCGGCCCCAGTAAGTCTGCCAGAACCACTATGAATACAGGGCGCCAGTCTCTCATTTGACACATCTCAGCAGTTGCAGAGAGCCAGTTCTGCGCAGTGCAGTTGCAATCTTGTGCGCAGGTTTGGAGGAGAGCTGCTGGTGCAGCTGCTGCAGCTAGCAATTACGTTTTGGCTTGGACTATCTCTTGGCTAGGGTTTGGACTATCTGATCAGCTCTTGTTGATGCGCCATCCTTGGGGAAAGGTGCACTACCCTTTGTTTGGCTATCTAGCCTAGGGTTTGCTTCCGGAGTGATTCTNGGCCTATGGTTGGGTGACAAGGGTATTGTCAATGGTAAAACGAGCACACATATTTCATATTCTAACACCGCTGTCCCAATGCTATGTTATGCTTCATTCAAAATTGCTACAGCATAAGTCCATCCAGAGCCATCTCATTTCCAATGGGTATCACAATAATCCTTCTTGGTTGTGACACTTCATTACTAGTTCGAAATCCCAGAGAGAATTAACTTTTTCATCTCCTCTCCTTACATTGATATTTTCATTTTATTTGTACAGTTACTCTGTGGCAGAGGATATGCTGCAATGGTCACTGTGATCTGCTGAACAATTTATTTGTTATGGTTACCCTGCAGAAACACTGCAATGGTCGTCATGATCTGTTGAACATTTCCTCGTAGAAAATACATTGTCAAACTGGTCTGGAAAACTTTGTATATTTAATAGAATTTAGTCGGCTCCTTGTAACAAGAAGAAAAGAGAGAGAATGATAGACAGAGACAACTCAGACATTATAAATACAAATCAAAGGACCTGGCAAGTGTGGATACTTCTTACAGGAGTTCACTACAAAACTAATGATCAATCCATCACCAGGTAGCCCCACTCCATCTACCACCAACACACCAAAACTTAATTATGCAGTGATAGATAAATCTGATGCAAGTTGAGGACAATGCACATAACTCTGATTGTTCAAAATGCTGAAGCAAGCTGAATTCATCACAGGCAACAGTTGCCAAACACTGGTCATCCCATCATCATGGACAACCGTCAATTGCACACCAAGTATTGTAAGTTGATACAGAACAAATGTTTCCAAGAATGGAGTGCTTGTTTTGGAAAAAAGTAAAAAAGAAAAAAAAAAACAATACACAGGTAACTGCTGCAAACAACAATGATCGGATCAAAGAAACACTCCAATTATATGCTCTTGGCCCAAAATTAGAATGCATGATGATTAGATAAGAAAATTAATGAACACAGCAGAATTTACGATCAAAGACTCAAAACTCTAATAAGTTTGTCAAATTGAACAATCCTCAAGATATGTACAAAAGTGTTGAACTCCAAGGAGGGTACAAGACCAATCCATGCAATAACTCTGAAATATCATCTCAATGACTGCTCAAGCTTGCTTTTCAAAACAAAGTCTTCATGAAACCTCAACCCATGATACATAAATTAGCTAGATGACGAACATGCAAACCGGTTTGCAACAAGATTACTTGTGTAAATGGCATCCATAATTTTACCTGATTACCTGCAGGCTGCAGTTAGTCCACATCCAGATGATCAGTGGGTTTAAAAACATTAGGCATTCTTGAGATCTTAGGCAAAGGAACCCCACCAACAGGGAGCTAGTGTCTCTATCATCGCAGAATCTCATCTTCCCACGGTTTCAAATTTTCTTTCATGTAAATGCTCAGAGATGCCTTTAAAGGGTAAGAACTGGAACACATATGTACATCTCATGAATATCCAGTTTTTGTTGCTCCCCAAATAGAAATTTGGGTTGCATTATTATCTTTTGTGCTAGTATAGCCTTTGAACAAGAAAACATCATAGATTTATAATCATGTATGAAGTTCCAGTGAATATTGTTTCACACAAACAAACATGAAGAATTCATTGTCCTGCCTACTTCACATCTGCTACTTATGGAAAAAGCAAATGGTAACAATGTCCATTTTCCCAATCAGAGAAAGGGAAAATCGCATAAAATGGGGAGACTCCTACTTAAGCTAAAATGATTTTTTTAGGCCATAAGAAAATGAAAAGAACAGCAGATACCCGATGCCAGTGTTCTTTTAAGAGCAATGTTGGATCCATTTGTAAAATAGAAATTAAAAGTGGCATCATAATTGGATTTCAAGAACCAGCAATAATATTCGTTGTCAATACAGATTAGCAGACTACATGAACTGGGCATTTTTCCCTGCACAAGCTTGCATCTTGACAACAGAAAATAAAAAAATGGAAACACAGCTCCAAATTTCAGCCTCTGCAGAGTCTCATAGAATTACTAAAATACCAAGTGATATATACCATACAAGCTCAACCAGCATTTTGAAGCGAATAATGAGCCATTACTAGAATGGTTAATGCACTTAGTCAAAAGAATCACCTGAAGAGCATGGCATTTCTACTATCATCATGTTCATCCAGAGTGGTAGCCATCTTAATTTACATGTGGAGTTACGTAGAATATGGCATTCTATTTTAGGCTGCAAGGTGTGACCAAGATGCCTAATTAAAGAGGGATATTCCTCTATAAAATATTGTCAGCATACAATTTCACTCCCAGCTAAAAAACATGCAGCAATGAACACAGAAAAATAACCACTAGATGCAGTCAAAATCGAACTTATAACTTATTCATGCAGACAGCCAACAAAGCTTGTGCTGCATTACAAATTACAATCAAACCAAAATGATTCCTAGTAACTTTAAGTCCCATAAAGCCAACAAGCTGCTATGAGTTTAGCTCCAACATATCTACTCCAAGGAGGGTACCGCCTCTTCTGTGTGATCTTGACTGAATCCCAGCTGTTGCAGATAATGGATTCAACTTTGCATTGGCTGCATGTGGTGGCCGTTCATTTAAGTACAACCCAGGAAAAACTTGTCGGCGGATTCCTTCTGCAGGCGTTGGGCCCATGTTCCCATTCGTGCTCAATCCTAAGAAGTTCTGCATTCCAGAGAAATTTTGCATTGGCACTTGATTCTGCATGCCCATCAAGGATGACATGCCAGAAGTATTCAAGTTGTTGCTAGTAGCATTTTGCATGCCCATTGGAAGCTGCATACCCATAGTTGGATTTGCAGGCTGCATTACTGGTTGATTCATCATTCCTAAGTTATTTTCATAAGCTGCGCTGCTATGAACCAAGCCTCGGTATGTGCCTGTTGTTCCACTTCCAAGCTTGGTGTGGATATCATAGTTAAAGCCATGAAGTGCTGAATGTGAAATGTTCTGGTTGAGGCCTCTTGGGCTCTGTGTAACATTGCTCCACATCATACTAAGAGTGACTGGATTTTGCAGATTCTGGCTTTGCATTCCAATTAAATCAACAGTCCTTTCTTCATCTGAAATATGTGCAGAATTAACCTTGTGATTTCCTGCCGAGCTTGTGGAAGCATTCAACCTCCCTATACCTGTTGAATTCCTATTATTTACTATTCCCCCACTTCGTCCTCCATCCTGAATCCCGGTGCCATTTTCAATATTTTGGCCACCAAAGACCATTCCAGCTTCTCTACCACTCTGGCTTGCACAATTCATTCCTCCTGACCCACTTTGTTGTGCAGCACCAAATGTCATCTCACTTGGGACCTCATTCTGATTCCTAAAGCTCATAATGCCATCTCCAGTACCATTTTGCCTTTCAAAACCCAGTACCTGCACAGACCCATTGTGCAAACTCATGGCAACTCCTCCTCCATGACCTCTATTTTGCACCCCAAAATTTATTCCTCCATTGCCATTACCATTATCCCTCACTTCAAACCCCACGTCTGCCTGCCCACCAGTCTTGTCACCTGCAAATCTCATACCTGCTCCATCAGAACACTCATTCAGCTTTCCCAAGCTCATGTCTTCTTTCCCACTTACGCCATTTTGAGTTCCATAATTCGCATCTCCATCATCCTGTCCATTATACTCAATTCCACCTCCACCTCCTCCACCACCAGGGCTATTGTTCTGTCCTGCAAAGAACTCTGCCCCGCCACTTCCGCTGTCCTGAGCCCCAAAATCTATCCCAGCACTTCCATTGCCCAAGCCCACACCACCACCAATTCCATTCTGCCCAGAAGCCTGTTGCTCTTCATATTCCATTTCACCCCCACCTTGACCCCCTCCTGCAAGGCTCGTCCTCATGCCAGGACCCGCTCCTCCCTCACAGATGATGTTGTGCATTTCCTGCCTCAACCAGAGAAGCATATCCTCTCTTGCCTTTTTCAATTCCATCATTATAGATTGCATACAGAGTCTATTTCCATTCATGGTCAGAGGCTCCTCCTGCCTTCTCTTATCATCACAATCATCCTTTATTCCCTCTGCCACCGCTTCTCTGGCATTGTTTTTATCCTTCTCACTCTCCTTTAACACTTCATGAGGCTTCTTGGGCTTATTCCCCTGGATTTCCATGGCTCCTTCCCTGTGCCCATCAAGCCCAACCCCCATGATTCCATCGTCCAGTCTAATGCCTGTAGGATCAAAAATCTCCCTGCCCACAAGCTGAAGATCATCACTATCCCCAACTTCTTCACTTCCACCAGATCTCCAATCTGATTGGGATTTAGCCCTCTTAAGCTTAGGTGCTGTTGTAGAGCTTGATTCCCATTCATCAGTGGACATATTATTGCTGTTGGCAATCAGGTCGGGGCTTATTAGGTCATGTTTCTTTCTCTTCTTCAAATCCCAATCCCTGGAACCAAATTCCAGGGCTTCGGGCATGGTTGTTCCCACAGGGCTGTCTATAATCAGGATGGGTATTTAGATTACGCCAATATTCCAGTCCCCAACTCACTTAAACAACAAAGTGCCTGGGAAAATCTATCCAGTGAATCCAGAGGACTAGAAATAGTTTTTGGTTTGCTTCTTTAAAGGAAGAAAACTTGTGCTTTAAAATACAACAAATGCTGGATTCAGAATTGAACCATAAGATAAATACCTTATCAATTGCATGCCCGGAAGGATCGATCTTCTTCGCTTGGGGAATTAAACATTTCTCGACCATGGCCTTGATGGCATATACCGAACAGCTGAAACCTCGTACCCACTTGAGCCAACATTGAGAAAGGGCAGATATAGGGCAGACTGTGACTAAAACTCACAAAAAAATGACTGCCCACATCCCAGAAACACACAATATACAAAGAGGTTATATGAAAGAGACAGTACCCACAAGGAAATTGATGGGCAAACACACTGCTCAACAGGAAGTTGTCAGACAGATTTGAAAAAAGGCACTGCCGAAAAGAAATGTTAATGAGAAAACAATGAAAATACACGGCTGAAAAGCAAAAAGCTTAAAGCAAAATCAATCCCCAATAGGCCGCCCATCCCAGAAACAACCCAAATCATGACGCAGAATCAATACCCAAGTGCTGCCCAACTGAAAATCATGGGGTAAAATCGATGCCCAAGTGCTGCCCAGATGAAAATCAGAGGCAACATCGATGCCCAAGTGCTACCACATGTGAGAACACGAGGCAGAATCGATGCCCAAACGCTGCCCAGGTGAAAGCCATAAGGCAAAATCAATACCCCAGAGGGGCTTATGCCTTCACACAAGAAATCCAGGAGGCAGGAAGAGCACCACATACACCATTGCTTGGTGTCAGAATTAAGATTAGAAAAATAACAGCATGAATTATGGCATTCAAGAAAAATGTTGTGTGGATATAAAAGTAATGTGAGGTCATCAGACAACTACTGTATTCTTGTCCTGTCTTCGATGCATATTCACAAACATCTCAATGTCAGTGTTCTATTTTAAATTTGATGTTTACCTGTTTCTGCCCAGACTCATGATGGGCCACTACCCAACACACCAAACCTTAATGTTAAGGTACGGTTTGCTCTAAAAGTGTTAGTAGGGCAACCAAATACTTTGTATGTGTGCCTGCTCAACTAATCTTTGCATTCAGATTATTTAAGAATAGCAGGGATGGAATTTATTAATTCAGGTTATTAAAGGGGAGAGCAGGGATGGAATTTATTTATGACAATTTAGCCTTTAAATATGGTCAAAACTTTTCAATATTTTATTAAAATTGGTTGAAATATTTAATAAGTTTGATATATTGATTTTAATCATTAAATTTGATAAGGGATTGATTTTAAATTTAAATTATATATATATATATATATATATATATATATATATATATATATATA
>CBVK0101314256.1:0-10596 GCA_900067695.1 Picea abies | reverse complement strand
ATATATATAACTTAACATTAATGTAAAAATCGATTAATTAATTAATTAATATATATATATATAACAAAGAACCCATGAACCTACTAGGTTCCACCATAACTAAAAGGGCGGTGAATCCTCATTTGTTTTATAGACCAACCAATATTCATGGGAGGCTCGTCTCAAATCTATATCCTCGACACCAAGTTCCACCATAACAAAAGAGGGTGGCGAATCCAAATCATTTATTTTGGACCAACCACCAATAGTCATGGGAGGTTCGTTTCAAATCTAGATCCCAAACACATTGTTGTGATTGTTCACCATCCAGATGCCAAGTGGTATATATCATAATTTATCATTATTGGACAAGCACTAGGTTTATTTTTCTAGTGTTAAAGTGGTTGCATTGACTCTAAGTGAAACTATCATGATCACACTAGAAAGTCATTATACATTATACAAAGCACTTTTTTATAATTTCAATATTTGGTAAAGTTGGTTGAAGTTATTTTATTTAGATTGTGTTTGAAAAAGTAAATGTATATTTGTGATTTTCTTATTAAAGGTGGGAAAAACTAGTATAATTTAGTTGTCAATTAGTAGTGAAGACAATTATTATTGGTTTTTTTTTCCAATAGAAAATTTCTCCACATATCAATATATGATATTCACAAAATACAAACATGTCTTACAAAGATAACCCCCTCCATAATAAAGTGAACTGTGGACAACAAAATATAACAACAGGTCCAAAAAGTGATGTATAACCACCAAAGCAATACAGCTCACCTCAAAAAGTTCAATGAGGATAGCAACAAAGGCTACAGGCCGCCTCATCATTGGTTATTATTTTTGAATGTGAGTTAACTCATCATCGGTATTCAAGGAAAATCATGCCACCTAAAATGACCTAATGGTGGTTCGTAAGAGGGCATACTTCCACTCCTGCTATATGCCTTTGGATCTTACACTATTAACCTATTTCCTTATGTCAAAGGAAGACGAACTCTTAGCCAATCAGAAGCAATTTTAAGTCTTACTTCAGGATCAAAAGGTAGTTTCATCTTAGATAGTATCCACAAGAAAGCCAGTATCACTTAAAGTTTTGATCTTATTGGTGTATGAGACTCTTTTGTTTGTAAGACAAGGGACCCCTTCTGCATAGCGATTTGACTGCTAAAATCTAAGGAGGTATACATACTCTATCCTCTTTGGATTTGAACCTATGACTTCCAAAAAGGAAACACATGTTCTTAACCATTAAACCCACTCAAGCTATATAAGCCATAACACTAAACTTCATGATTAATAATAAAGAAAAAGATATAAAATTAACATTAGAGGGATCAATTGGATGAACATATCCCTCCAAACTTTCCAAGTTTCTCATTAACTTGTTATTCTAAAATGGTAGAGAAATTATGTTTTGATAAAGAATGTGAAATATGATTAAATTTTTGAAATTTATAATGATAAATTTGAACCAAAAGTTTGATTTCTTTAATTTGTTAAAACTAATTGAGAATGTTATGTTATTTTGTTTAAATTTGTGGGTGAATGTTATTGAATTTGAAAGAGCAATTTATGATTAATGAAAATATTATGAAATACATGAGAAGTATTTTTTCTTTAAGTTTTTTCATTTATTTTTTTTAATTTCTGTTAACTTTGGATTAGGTAATTTTATCATGTATTGATATGAGTAGTATGTTTTCATAAAGATATAAATATTTGGTTGATAAAAAAAAAGAAAAAATATCATTTGAAAAACAAAAAGATAAATGATCTCCTTCTTTTAATTGATTTTTACACATAATTTCAAGAAATAATTTCTTGATTTGTATGTATCATATTATTGTTTGGTATTCAAGTATCTATATATGGTACAAAGATTGATGATCTATTCCATTGTACATATAATTAGGATCCTAAAGATTATGTAATGTTTACTCTTAAGTTGTTTGTTTACACAAGTCTCTAGGTTAATCAATACTTTTTATTCCATAGAAAGATTTAGAATTATATGTTTTCGTGATTAGAGATTCAAACTCTTGGTATGGAAGATCCATATTATGGATTAACAATCCATCACTTTGATTTGCTCAACAATCTCAAGATGGAAGACTTCATGTGTAACAAAATAAATGGTGAAATAAAGATGTATATCATAGCATGTACAAATTGCTAATGAATCAAACTTCATCACAGTGTAAATGGCCCATTAATCTTTATAATGTCAATACTTTTTATTAGTTAACTCAACTACCACAAAGCTATCCCAAAATTAGTTGAGTTCCAAAATATAGAATCCATATTAAACCATCATTTCAAGCACTATATATTAAGATTTGATTTTATAAAAAATTTAATTACATATGGACTAACCTATTTTATTTGATTAACATTTTTTTGGCACAGAAGAATTTTTTTTAATGGGATATATGTGGTAGAGTGTGTACTTATCAAATCAATACATTGTATTTAATGTCTTTGAATTAGTGTCTACTACTTCAAAAATAAATCTTACTTTTTTATTAAAAACAAATTTTCATATTTACATAATAATAATAATTAAAATTAAATATAAATTTTAGATGAATTTAATAAAACAAATTTCTTAACTTATAATTATTTAATCAAACATAAATATTAATAATTTATAATACTAAATTTAAATATAAATATATTCATAAAATTAATCATTATCAATTAAAAAAATAATTAACATTTTTTTATTAAAACCTTTCCTATGACCTTTTACTTAAAATCAAAATCGAAAATTAAACTATGCCAACCGTTATTGTGCGAGTAAGATGGCATTACTAAATTTTTAGTTCGTTATAAATTTGAAATGAAACTAATAAATATTATATTTGGAGATATTTAAATCTATCGTTGCAATTTGTTCTTCATTATAAATTTAAATGGCAACAAAATACTAATTAATATTCATGATAAATTTAAAGTGCAACAAATTATAATTAGAGATATTCAAATCGATCGTTGCAATTTGCTATCACATATTAAATGAAAAATATAAATTATTTTTGTATGTATTTAATAAATAATTATGGTTTCTTCCTTTTTTTTTCATTTTTCGTGTACTTTGTTAAGAGTTGTCTCGTTCATTATTATTATTCATTGCATTCACACCTTTTCCATGCAAAATCAATAAATGCACTTGGGCATATGTGTTTTTGGACACATTTATTTATTTAGAATTATCCATTTAAGCCATAAAATTATTCACATTTAATTAATAAAGTTTTTTTGGGGGTTGATTGGTGTGTAAGGCTTAGGTTTGTAGGTGGATTGGCAAAGCCACTTTCCTATGGTCTTTTGGACTCTGGGAGGTCTTAGGTTTAAGTTTAAATGTTTGGCAGATTGGTTCAAACACGTTAGCTGGGGTTTTTCAGCAAGGTGGTCGGTCCTAATCGCTGCAGGAGGAGCCTCGATCCGTTGAATGTTACGGTCCCCCAAGTGGCATTCGACGGGTTATTGATGACTGCCCAAAGGATGTAAACCAAAGCAATTGTGGAGGTTGAACCTTTGAATGAAAAAAAAAGGCTTAGGTGTTGGTTTAGTTGGTTAGTACATCGCTTGTAAGACTTTGTTTTAACTTTCAAAGTCACAAGTTCTATGGAAGGAGTATAAAGTTTTTTTAATAAAAAATAACATTAAATTTAAAATGGTTAAAACTTTGAAATATGTAAGATGATATAACCTTCTTTCATGAGCGTTTAACTTCTTATGAAGTAATGAAAATATCAAAGATAAAAGAAAAAACAACATCAAACCCAAGCTTGATCATCCTTCCTATCTTAGCAAGGTTGCAAAGCTTAATAAAAAATGATGATTCCTTAGTTAAAAGCTAATTTGCATGAACTTGCATAGCAAAACCAACAAATGGACTCTTTAGAAAACTCTGCGGAAAAAAGAATATGTAATCTATGTAGCTTACATGAGATTGAATATTAAGCTCATTTCCTTTTAAGATGCCCTTTATACAATGAAGTTAGATGTTGATATTTGAAATCATAATTTGGTTCACGAAATCCTAAATCAAGACAATTAAACTAAGCTAGGAGATTTTATTATGAATCTAAACTCACATCGAAACAAATGTCTAAAAAAGTTACTTCAAGATTTTAATTTCCTATTGTTTATTTGCTCGCTTTCTCTTTGTCCAAGTCTTATAAACCAAGCTAGTTTAAAAGACATTAAAAGGCAACATCATCATATTATTCAAGGTGGGACATCTGAATATAATGTGATGTTCATCCTCAACCTTCTTTGTATAAGAAATTTTACAAATACAATCATCCCAAGTTGTTTTTGTATTAGTCCTATGACCAATGTCACTATGGAATCACGAGCATTAGTCCTAATCTTGGCAACATTCATTGTGTTTTTCAAGCTCAAAATGTTGGAAAAAATGTTATAATCGACAAGATTAAGATTGATAAAACTTTGTAGTATTTCAAATTCCTCATATTAATGATTTCATTGCCGCTCCAATGTTAATCTTTAAACCCATGTTGATCCATTTTCATGTCTCAACCTTGTATTTTATGTTAAGTTATACTTTGCGAAAGATCTCTCCTTTAATCTCAATCCATAACCCTCTGCATCCTGCACAAGTTCTGTATTTCCACATTACTCCATGGAATAATTATTCACTTTCAACACTTATTCATTTTTCTGACTTGCGCTATGCGAAGAAGCCCTGCATTAGGTTCATTCTCTGCGCTCCACATTTAGTTTATCTTTTTTCATTTCACATATTTTTTCACTTTATTTGTCTCGCATGAGCTAACACTTAGTTTATTTTGAATTATGTCTCATGTGGGGAACTCAACAAATGACCATTTCTTTGCAACACTTTTTCCTTGCATTACCATTTCTTTGCAACACTTTTTCCTTGCATTACCATTTCTTTGCATAACTTTTTCCCGCATTACCTTTTCCCACATGATTTCCCTGCCCCCTCTTTGCTATATAACCTATAGTTAGCCAATTCCTGAATTATGTCTCATGTGGAGAACTTGACACAAACCCATTTATCTGCATGATTTTCTCTCTGCATCAAGTCGTCTTGAATGACTCATTTCTCCGCATGAGCCACTGCTCCACAAGACTTGTATATTTGCCTTCCTACCACATAAATGTCTCATACTTAGTCTATTTCCTGCTATGCAACTTTTCACGATTTGTGTTCTTAAGGTAATTTATGGTTCATTTATGATGTCCCGATTCATAAGGAAAAGACAGTTGTTAGATTCAATAAATGAGGCTTAATTTTCGCATTTTCCAAAAGATCATTTACTTATGAAGGATAATTACTATTAATAGTTCACTTGCATTCTGAAGGAAAGTATACATATTGAAAGGATACATCATTAAGGACTATTAATGATATTAGCCTCTAATCATATAAGCTTCATAATTCATATTAACAACCTTTACATATATCAAAGTGTATTGAAAAGAGTGATAAATATGGCAACTAGAAAAAAGAAGGAACCTTTCTATGGAGATATTGTCAACTCCCTCACTCATCAGAACAAGTATTTTCACTAGTTGACAACTTATCAGTGGTATTCCATCCTCTCTCTTGTGTAAAAACTCGCTAATAAGATTTGGACAACTGGTCTGGCTAACGATGGTTGCATACCTGAAGCTTTTTATTTCAAAGAATTAGTTTCTTGGTGTGCAAGTAAATTTGAATTGAAGCACGTGATGATTCAAACTATTGTTGAAGGGAGGAATCTCATCCTGTTGACTCCAAATGTATTTAGGAAAATGTTGCGACTCCCCACTCCAAACAAAATTCATAGGCTTTTGGATACTGACTCTTTTCTTGATGTGCAAGGTGGTAGAGCAAACTTGTTGAAGGACTTCTCAACACCATCTTCTGCAATGATAGTTGATACTACTCACATTGACATATGCATTTTATTTGAGCCATACCAAGATTTTTCTTGGCTTTTATCACGATTAGTGGGATAAGATTCTACATCCTACATTCCGAGGTATGTTTTGTATGTGATACACTTCTCTGTTTGGATGAAAAAAATATTTGATTGGGATGAAATCATCTTGAATGAAATTTCTTATCAGATTTCAAATTATATGAAGACAAAGAGGTTTTTCATGACCTCGTACTTGGTATTTTCTATGGTGTCGTGTAATGTATTTGAAGGGTTACCCCCAAGGGGTAATATAGATATTGATAATGACCTTGTCCAATTCTAGTACCGTATGTTATGGACACACAAGGCACCATTTCACTTCTTCCAAGTACAATATAAATTCGTCAAAGAATTTATTGGATCACAACCAATGAGAATTACATAGGAAGCCTCAAATTTTTTGAAAGGAAAAGGAATTTATGTATATGAGGAAGACTCTACCTGCATCAAGCTATATAGGTTTAAAGGAAAACCTTTCCTTCTTCCCAAATTTGTGTGTGAAATATATTTTGTTGTTGAAGTCTGTAGACGGTACAAGTCTTGGTCTTCTTTCTTTGACAAGAAAAGGAAGCGACAATTTCTTTCCTTCACTTTTTGCGTTGCTGACATTTAAATTAGAGTCCTAACCCATTTGGCCGAAACTGATGAATCATTAAATTCTTTCCATTTAAAAGAAGTTGAAGCCTTCAAAGGCTCTGACCCTAAATGAATCTTTTCTACTCATTTATCTTCAACTGGTTATAGTACTACTTTTGCAAGAATGGCAGAAATCACAGAGGGAGTTGGTGATAACAAACCTAATACCATCAGAGAAATTTCCAAAAGAGAGAAACAAATTTGTAATGATGATTTGGTCACACAAGTAAGTTCAAATACAAAGATAAAAAGGACTAAGTTGAAGAAAGAATGTCAACAATACAAGTATAAGCAAAGGGGTTAAACTTCAACTAGCGCTCATACGAGTTCTACTCCCCCTCCCCCATAAGAGATCATCCTCTACCCAAAGAAGCCAAGAGATTAATGTAAGTAAAGGAGAGAATATTGAAGGATGTGTGGGAGGAAGTAATGGAGATGACCCATGTTATTTCAATATGGAAAAAGCACATGTTGTTGGACATACAAAAAGAAAAAGGAGTAACAAAAGTGCTCAAAACTCTGAAAACCCAAGAGATGATTTAGCTGAGATGGAAGTTGATAACGACAACCAAGTGCGTGAATGGACAGTAGTACAAATTGTTTAAATTCAACAAATAACAAAGGAGTTGGTCTGCGAGGGACCAACAATTTTTGAGGAGCAACCTTTAACTTTGCATAATACTAAGTATAATAAAGAGGCTAAAAAATTGCAAATAGAAAAAAATCATGTTAAGAATAAAAAGGTTATAGAGGAATGGAATGCAAAGGTGGATTTTTCTGGAGTGGGACCCACTGGAATCCTCAAGTTACATCTAACCACTGGAGATGCTCTATCCCATTCCATTTCAAAACATGAATTGGAAAATATTAGATTGAAAAAAAAGATAAGTGAATTGGAGGATGCCTTTAGTCCTAGACCACTATTTTTTGAACATGTTAATCCCTAGACAAAGTTTCATGTTAAGTAAAAAACCCCTTTTTAAGCCATAGATATTGAATTATTACATTTCTAGCATTATTTGTATGTAGGCTAGAGCCCTTCATTGTACCCTTTCATTATAATTGTACCATGTGTCTCCTATATATACCAAAGAGACCTAGTCTTAGGATTATCTTATATTCTGAATTAGATATATTGTAAAAGGAGGTTTCCCCCTCAAAGTGGATTATATTCATTGACGTTTTATCATTTTTAAGGCATTGGATCATAACATTTGATATCCACATATCGATCCTAAGGTTTTTTTGTTTCAAGCAAGTCGTCTTGACATTTTCGCTATAACTTTTTTTTCAAGGATGCCTTAGATAGCGCAATTTAGAGGTTAATTAGGAGACATATCAAAGTACCTATGGTAACAATTTCAGGTTTTGGGTCATTATACTTTTTGAGATATAACCTATGTAAGATAGGGTTTCTGACTCATCCTAAATTTAGTTTTAAACGAGTCATCTTGGGATTTTTGCTATAATTTTTTTTCCTGGGAGTTTTAAACGAGTCATCTTGGGATTTTTGCTATAATTTTTTTTCCTGGGACGTATCAAATAATTAAATTTTTTGGAGACTGATAAGACATGCCATCATATTAGTGATCAAAATTTCAGGTTCTGGTTCACAATAATTTCATAGATATATTCCATGGAAGACAAGGTTTGTGACTAATCTTAAAATCAATTATCTTGGCATTTTTGCTGTAATTTTGTTTTAGTGAAGTTTCAGACTTTGAAATTTTAAAAATACCGAGTTCACATAGTGAAATACATGTGAAATTGTTTTCATATTTTGAATCATTATATTTTATGATATATTACCTATGGAAGTTAGGGTTTTTGCACAAGTATTTTCTAGTGATTTTAAGAGCTTTTTCCATGGTTAGCAAGATCATTTTTTACATGTTTTTAAGAAACGTGTTTCGACGTCTTTAAATAACATATGATATGTTGTTAAGTGGGTAAAATTGTGGTTTGGGAAGAATACATGTAGGAAATATACATGGTTTCATGTGGTTACTAGAAACACATTGTTTCACCTGTTGGAAACCCCTATAACCCCCATCGCTATCCCTTCGGGTAGTACCGCGTTAGATAATACATGTAAATAGAATATCACTTCCACTCACCTTTGGGTATATAGGAATTCCCCTAGGTATACATGAAACCAGCCTTAGATAAGTTATTCAATCATTTTGTTGTTATAGTACACCAAGAACAACACTTAGAGAGATTCCCTAGTACTTGGGTAGTTGGATAGCGTAGCCAAGGGAACGATTGAGCCTCCTTAGTTGGTGCCCTGAGATATTGGGCTCGATACTATTGTTGGACCCCACAAGTATATCAAAGAACTATAACACCTAACACTCCCTTGTCCTTAGGACCCGATAACTTTTTCCATGGCTCCAAAGAAAGATCCAAAATTTAATTCACTTAGTAAACCTCCAGAGAGCTCGACCATGAATCAAGAAGAAATACAAGAGATTTATCACCAAATGGAATAGATGGAAAAGAAGATTAGTGAAAATAGGGAATAGATGGAAAATAAGATGAATGAAAATAGGGAATAGATGGAAAATAAAATGGAAAAGGAGATGGATGGAAATAAGGAAGAAATTAAAAAATCAATGAAGGAAGAAAATAAAAAAAATCCATGAAGTCCATAGAAAACATGCTCTTACATAGGATCCCGAATAGGGATATGGAGATACAAGGAAATCATGAAAATAAGGTGAACAAGGTTGTTGAGACTCAATCACATATGTGGAGTATTTTTTCACGTTTGGAGAGAACAAATACAAAATCTCGGAATCATGGTCATTCATTACTCCAAGATCCACATCATCATGGCTTCAAGTTGGCACCAAGGAATTACTTCATTCTGAAGATCGATATGAGGAAGTTTGATTGTAAGGATCCTATAACATGGATACTCTAGATGGATCAATTCTTTGATTTACACCAAGTGTCAAACCTTCAAAAGGTAAATATTGCATCCTTGTACTTAGAAAATGACCAATTTGTATGGTATCAATGGATTTGTGAAGGAAAAAAGGATTATATTATATCTTGTTCCATTTTTACAGAGGAATTGATAGCACATTATGGGGATAAGAGAAATAAATTCTTTAGTCAATTGATAAATATCCAGCAAAAAGGTCCAATTGCAAAGCACATTCAACAATTCCAAAAACCAAGTCTCGGGGAAAAGGACATTCCAGAGGATAAATTATTAGATCTCTTTATGGGAACTTTAAAGGACAACATCCAACATGAAGTGTGTCTCTTTGAACCTAAATCCCTAGAGAATGCTTTGAAGCTAGCAAGGAAAGTTGAAAGTAAAAATATGGTTGCTAGAAGAATGGTCACTAACAAATATAAAGAGCATCACTCTCCTTCTCCTAACCTCACTAAACCAACAAGGTTGATTCCTAAAAAAATGGATGAAAAAATATCAAAGGGACTATGTTTCAATTGTGACAACACGTATAGTAAGGGGCATAAATGCGGTGAGAAGAAGTTATTCTACATAGACTGTGAAGAAGAAGACGATCAAGAATTGGAACCATCACAAGATCTAGATCTAGAAGAGACTACTCCAATGATATCTTGTCATGCATTGGCCGAAATCAGTACTCCACAAACCCTCAAGATACAAGGATACATCAAAAAGAAAAAAGGTAAAAATGTTGATTGATCCTAGTGGTACCCATAACTTCATCAATTACAAATTAGCAAAAGATCTCAATTACTTTGTATTTCCAGCACCAAATTTTCAATTAATGATTATAGATGGAGGGACCATAAATTGTTTTGGGAAGTGCCATAGTATTAATATCGATATGGGGGATTATTTATTAAATAGTTCCATGATTTCCATCCAAATGGGCAGTGTTGATGTTGTATTAGGGGTCCAATTGTTACAATAATTGGGAATAGTTTCCCTTAATTTTCAAGATCTTTTCATGAGATTTTCCTCAAAATGAAAGGAAATTGAGCTTAGAGGTATCCAAGGGAA
>CBVK0101314254.1:0-33664 GCA_900067695.1 Picea abies | reverse complement strand
GCTCTTCCGATCTCACTGATTTACTTGTAAACCAAGAAAATGTGACAATTCTCCTATCATGGACATCTCAAACTCTGTTTGAATAGAGTTAGCAAACCACTAGATAGATGATTCATTAGTACAACCAAAAATAATATCATCTACATAAACCAAACCAAAAATAATATCATCTACATAAACCAAAACAACTAGTAAATTATCACCTTCAGACTTAATGTAGATATTTTTGTCAACAATACCTTTCTTGAACCCTTTGTCTTGTAAAAATTTGTCCAGTCTATAATACCAAGCTCATGGTGCTTTTTTCAGTCCATATTAGGCCTTCTTCAACTTGCAAACATAATTAGGATTATCTGTCAATGAGAATCCTTCAGGTTTCTCCATATATACTTCTTCCTCTAGATCTCCATTAAAAAAAGTTTACTTAACATCCATCTGATACACTTTAAAGTTCTTATGACATGAATATGCAAGGAACATTCTAATGGCCTCCAATCTTGCCACTGGTGCAAAAGTTTCATCAAAGTCCTGACCTTCAACTTGTGCATACTCTTTACAGACCAATCTGGATTTATTTCTAACAACTTGTCCTTTTTCATTCATTTTATTCTTGAACACCCATTTGGAACCTATTACATTCTTATTTTTAGGTCTAGGGACAAGCTCCCAAGTATTCTTCTTCTCAATCTGATCAAGCTCTTCATTCATTGCTCTAATCCAATCACCATGCTGGCTAGCTTCATCAAAAATTTTAGGTTCATTCATAGATAAAAAAACAACATGAGATTGTTCTAAGTCTTTAATCAATTTCCTTCTTGTCTGAACTCATTTATTTATATCTCCAATTATCTGATTTTCAGGATGATTCTTTCTAACAATTCTGAGAGGTGATTTTGCTTCTTTCTGCTAATTTGTTTCAACCTAAGTATTTGTATCTTCATCTGATTCAGATTCTTCCCTTTCTGATCCTTGGACCTATTCATTTTCATCTTCAACTATATCTTATGTGCTTGGTTCAACACTGTTTACATTCCTGACCGGGACTTCTTCATCAACTTTTATGTCTATACAATAAACTAGTTTATGCGGCCTCTTATTGTAACATATGTACCCTTTATTGTTTGTAGCATAGCCCAAGAAGATACCTTCATCAGCCTTGTCATCATATTTGCCAATATTTTCATCATTTTTCTTGATATAACATTTACACCCAAAGACCTTAAAATGTTTGATTGAAGCAGGTCTTCCAAACCATAGTTCATAAGGAGTCTTGTCACTGTGTGGTTTGATATTTATTTTGTTAAGGATATGAACAGTTGTATGAATTTATTCTACCCAATATGTCTGAGATATGTTCCTTTCATTCATCATTGATATTGCCATTTGTTGTACTGATCTATTCTACCTCTCAATGACTCCATTTTGCTATGGAGTTCTTGGAATAGTGTATTCTCATTTGATCCCATGTTTATCACAGAACTCTTTGAAGTTCCATGAACTAAAATCTCCTCCTCTATCAGACCTTACTGCCTTCAATCGTTTTCCTATTTGATTCTCAGTCAGAGCCTTAAACACTTTGAATTTTTCAAATGCTTCATATTTTTCCTTCAAAAAGGCAACCCACGTTAGTCTAGAATAATCATCAATAATCAACATAAAATAGTTTTCTTTTCCTATACCTTCTTTTCTTGATGGTCCACATAAATCCATATGTACTAACTGGAGAGGTTTTTCTGTTGAAGGAAAGTTTTTAGAATTGAACTGAGTGTGAGTAAGCTTTCCTATCTTGCAAGATTTACAAATAGAGTTGTATGGATTTGATATCTTCTGAAGATCTTTTACTGCCCCATTGTTTCTGAGCTTGATTATATGATCAAAATTTAGGTTTCAAAGTCTCCTATGCCACAACCAACTTTCATCATATTTGCTTAAGTGGCATTCTTCTTTTTCTTCAGTTAACACATAGACATTGTTTTTTGTTCTTATCCCTTTTGAAACCAGTTGTCCTGAACTCAAGGAATTTATTTTACAGTCTTTAGAAGTAAAAACAACTTCACATCCTTTGTCACAAACTTGACTGACACNNNATGTTTCAGACCATCTACAAGCAGCACATCTTGAGATTTTCCTTTTCCATTACTCAGGCTTACCATTCCTTTACCTTTTATTTTTCCTGGTGCATCGTTTCCAAAAGTTACATTCCTTGATTTGTTTTCACTTAAAGTTAGAAACTTACTTTTGTCTCCAGTCATATGTTTGGAACATCCATTGTCAATATACCAGGAATTCTTTTGTTTTTGGACTGATAACACTAGTCCACACTTGTCATCTACTTTCTTCTTCCAAACCTTGACATTTTCAGCAGTGGGAATCAAATATGGCTTGTAATTCGTTAATCGATAATCTACTGCTTCATGTCCATAATTACGGAAGATGTAACATTTTGGTTCATTGAATAGAAGATAATAGCGATTGTTATGCTTAACCTGCGCCCTTTTCCAAACCATCGTATGATTTATAGTATGAGGTTGTTTGTTGCTTGGTTGTCTCTATATTTGTTGTGGAAGATGGTTATTCGTTGAATATCTTGATTGTTCATATCTAAATCTTAAAGAACAGTTTATAGCTTTGTGACCAAAATTAGAGAAGAAAAAACAATAACCATAGAAAAAACCTTTGTACCTTGAAAAAATTTGTCTTCTTTGAGGAGGTCGATTTCTTTCATGCCGATAATCTCTCTGATCTACAGATTCAGTTTTGGTACTTTTTCTTTCATTCCTTCTCGGTGGTTGATTCTCTTTCTTTTTTTCTGCAGAGTGATTGTTGTCAATGTTTGAGGATTTGACAAACTTGATGGATTTTGTATCACTTGAATGATTACTACTTGATCCTTCTTCATATCCCAAGCCAGCTTTCAACTTTGGATTCCTTTGCTGATTTAGAATGGAAGTTAATTCTTCTGAGGCTTTAATACTAGACAGGTTTTGGTGATACAATGCCTTAAACTTCTCCATTTTTTTTCTGGTTTTTACTATCTCTTCCTCTAAGGCTTCACACTTTGATTTCTTCTCTGATAACTTTTTTTTCAGAATGTCTTCTATTTTCTTTGCCTCTTATAACTCCACTTTTAGTAGAGAAAAGTCTTCATCAGGTTTTTTATCATTCATTTTAAACAGCATCAACAATTGTTTTTGTTTTCTCTTCTTACATCTAAGTCTGTAAAAAAATTCCAAAGCACTAATTAATTCACCTTCCATATGAACCACAACTTCTTCATCATCCATTTCACCTCCTGTGTGTTCATCATCAATATCTCCCATAGCCATAAGCATAAAATCATTCACTTTGTCTTCACGTGATGAATCACTATCTATGTCTTCTGAGGAATTGTCATTATTTGCACACAAACTTTTCTTCTTACTATATTTCTTGAATTTGTACTTATTTTCATCATCAGAGTTCTGGTCCTTTTTATGATGGGGACACTTAGATGCAAAATGATCTATCTTACCACAGTTAAAACATTTGAAGGGAAGCTTGCCTTGGTATTTTCTTGATCCTTTCTTTAACCTTCTCACAAATTTTTCCTCAATATCATCTAAATCTGAATCAGTATTCTTGTCTGCTTTAAAAGATGCTTCTCTAGTAATGGATTTATCTTTGTTGATTATTATTTCATATGCAGTTAAAGTTCCTAGGATTTGATTAATGGATGGAGTTTTAAGATCGTTTAGTTCTTCTATTGCAGAGACTTTTGGATTAAATTTATCAAGCAAAGATCTTAAGATCTTCTAAACTAAATTTGATTCTTCAAACTTCTCACCAAGACCCTTCATGGCATTCACAAGTTCTTCAACTCTTAAAAAATACTTGCTAACTGTTTCATTTTCATTCATCTTTAGTTGTTCAAACTTCAACCTAAATGTTTGAAGTTTGGCATCTTTTACTTTCTCATTTCCTTCATAGATGCTAATAAGTTTATCCCCCATTTCTTTGGCAGTTTGAAGATGCATCACCTTTACAAAATCGGCTTCTGAAAGTCCATTCAAGATAGCATTCATTCCCTTAGAATTAAAGCTAAATTCTAACTTATCATCCTTGGAAGCCAACACAACAGACTTTGTATATCCAGTCTCTACTACATCCCAAACATCAGCACCTAAGGCCATTAGGTATGTTCTCATTCTAACCTTCCAAAAGGAAAAATTTGTTCCATCAAACAGAGGAGGCTTACTGGCTGAAGTCCCTTCATGACTTGTCATGGTTAAGCTTATAGATATATCTTTAAATAAAAGGAACCCGCTCTGATACCAATTGTTGAGATTACTAAGACAACTGAGAGGGGGGTTGAATCAATTGTTACTGTGCTTAAGCAATTTTAAGTCTATTAAAATATTTTTAATCTTTCATCAAGTGACCATCAATATTATACATCATATGAACAACATAAATAATGAGCATCAATCACACATAAGATACACACAGAGACAGATTTTTCACGAGGAAACTCATAAAGGGAGAAAACCTCTTCTTCTTCGAAATTATAGGTAGTCTTTTAAGTTCTGTACATCATCTATGTTTGAGAACCAACTCAAAGTGAGGCTACTACCTCTGTTTTACAAGCTCCAACTTGTTGAGAGAACCAACTCTCTGGTTTCTCTAGCACCCACTAGAAGGAAGCACCAACTACCTGAGTGTTCCAGCACCGACTGGATGGAAGCACCAACTTCCAGTCACATAGGCACCAACCTATATAATAGAGAACAATTGTTCTCCCTTACACCACCCTGCCACCTTGGTTTTTCTAGCTACAACCAAATGGAAGCTACAACTCCCTATGTTCAAGCACCCACTTGAACCTCTGAGGACAACAGTCCTCCCTAGCACCTCCCGACCACCCTTATTACAAATAAATGATTAATTAACCAACAACACATATAAATCAATTCTTACCACTTCTTCATTGTTCTGCAATTCTTCTCTACTACACTATTCTTCTTCTCTGTTCATATTTGGCTTGACTTGATGTCTCTGTCTATCTGTTCTTTCTCTATCCTTTTCATGCTCTTTGAAATGTGCACATTCTACTCTCTTCACCTTTTCTCTTATGTTCATCTTATGTTCCTTATCTCTGATCTTTCTTCACACTACACATGCTGTAGTTTTTCCTTTCTATAGTTCAACTCATTTTTCAGTCAAAACAACTAACCTTACACAGTCATTTCATATCTCCTTTTATTCACACATGCCTCATCAATTACACCTCGAATCTTCTTGGGCAACAACACCTCAACAACTGAATTGCCAACCGATCATGAATCATGAATCAGTTTTGCTAACTGAATCGTAACTAATTAGTTAACTGTGAAGTGCAACAGTAACCCTCCTATCATATTCAAATTCTCTTGCATTGTTGGATTAAATCGACAATGTTTCATGTTTATCCCATATGCGCACTGGTTGTGACTGAGCACTAAACAGAATTTGAATTTCTTGATCTTGCATCTCGGCATTCCTATGATAAAGGATCTCGACACTCCATGTCGAGACTCCGAGATGGTGCTTAGCACCGTTATCTTCTTCCCCTCACGTGACCACCGGCGATGACCACAGGCTGCGCCAAAAGGCACTTCGTATTTCGTGAACTTATAAACTTCATCGAGCCTGATCAACGGTTGAGATATCCGATGATCCGATGGTCCAAATCTCATCACGATCTCGCATATCGCGATTCCTGTGATGAAGGGTCTTGATTCTCCAAGTCGTGATCGTCGAGACTCCGAGATGGAGCTTAACGCCACTAGCTTCTTCCTCCATCTTTCGCAGATGTAACCACTAGCTATGACCATAGCCTTATTCAAAAACGCATTTCTCACTTTCACGTCTCGGGTATTCTGTGATGAGTCCTCTCGACTCTCCATGTTACAAATCTCTGAAATAGAGCTTGGTTTCTCTAGCTCTGCTCTCCAGCTCTCGACAATGTGACCACGAGATATGACCACTCGACAATCAAATGAGCACTTACTCCTATGAATTTCCAGTCAACAAAATGATGATCTTTCGCCATGTGTCCTATGGAACCAATGGTCCAGATATTATCGTGATTTCACCATGTATCCTTCTTGAATCAACGGTCAAGATCTTATCATAATTTTACAACTTCACGAGCCTTCATCATGCCTGATCAGTGGTCCACGATCTCAATGATTTGATGGTCCATATATTTTCATGATCTCGCATATCGTGAGTTCACACACCATGCTCTGTTGACTCCTCCAATGTGCAATTCAACGAAAATTCCAATCTCTTGCCACGTGTCCTATGACTCCAACAGTCAGGATTGTTATCGCTTGTTTGAACCTCTTTCCTTTGGATTTCCTGATCTGCGACACTCCAAAACGAAACCTTTTTCGTGCTTTGACTGTTTTCCTCCTTCTGAGCTTACTCTGCTGATCTTGCCACCTTTTTCATGCTTTGACTGTTTTACTCCTTTTGAGCTTACACTGTTGATCTTTCCATTATCGCTATGCTCCTGATCGTGCTAATCTTCGCCATCTGATCATGTTGATCTTCTCCATCAATGAAAAACACGCGCCATCAATGACAAACATGCATACTCTACCTCTGTTTAAGAACATGCCAACACATGTTTATGACTAGTTTCAGGAATAGTAAAAAACTCTATCTTCCACAGAGTGTATCTCCAAAATTGTGGCAATTAAAGAGATAATTTTTTTACCACAAGTACCTAGATATGTCTTCTCAATATCCTCCGAATTTCACCATCTGAATCATTCTAGAAACAAGATTATAGTGAAAATGGTAAGATGACCTATACATAACATACTTTAGAACACATCACCAAACTCCCTTGAAATTCGACCCTATTTACTTTAGATTTCCTCATAAATTAGACTTATATCTCATTGTTCATTAGTAAACTTGTGTTTTTTGAAAAATGAATGTATAATGAGATGTATTTATACCCTTTATGTCACTTCCTTTTAACATTAGGGTCGACATGTAGTTTCTCCTTCAATTCACATTGTCATCTTCAAAAATTCATTTCTCCTCAATCGTGAGGATCCACGTGACGTGCCACATACCACCGGAAGTAGTGTGACTTAAAATATCCATCTATGGGTATTTTATATGCATGTGTAATTTCCTTCATGTCTATCTAATTTGATCAATTGTGGGGTCCAAAATCCAATGGCTAGGGTTGAAATCAATGCCTACAACCAATGACTAGGGTTGACATCAATGACAACAACCAATCTTCCAAAATATGCCCCTTTTTCATTGATGGCAACAATCATTCTCCCCCTGTCATCATGATCCCAATTTATCTCCCCCTTTGGAATCAATGGAAAAGGGTGGAGTTGCTCCCCCTGAGTTCAATGGTATAAGGTGACCTTCTTCTTTGGGGATGATCCCCCTGAACATGTGGCTCTCATTATTTGGGACTTCATCATTATTTTTGGTATTTGGGACTTTTTATTCTTTGGAATCCTTTTGTGTGGCTTATGTTTTCTCTCTCTTTTTCATATCTAGGATGTATATGATGTTGGGTCTTCTTGTTGTAATTGCAACCAATCTTCCTGAGTTCTTTTATCTGATTTTATATTTTCGGGAGTCAAATGTAAGAGTGTATCCTTGATCACATATTTTACTAACACTGAGGAGATTATGCTTCAGATCTTCAACCAATAGGACTTTTCCTTCTTTTACGTTTTCACTTCCAATATTTACAATGCCTTTTCCAAGTATTTTGGTAGATGAGTCATCTCCAAATGCAACATTTCCACCCTTTTTCTTCAAGCTGACAAATTTGATTTGATCTCTGGTCATATGATATGAGCACCCACTTTGTATAAACCATTCATCTTCTTCTTTGCAATTTTTAGTGACCAATTCCATTCGACAATTTTCATTGTGTGGAATTTATTTCCTTTTCCATGTTGTAGTTGGTATAGGGACATTTGGCATAATATTATCTTCCTTCATCTCCCTGCAATCTCGTGCTTTCTGACAAAGATTATTGCATTTGTAGAATACAATAAATTGATCTATTAATGGGTCAAATGGATTATAATTTTTTTTGACGGGTCTGCGAACATTTCCATATCTAGTATTTGCATGATTCATGTATCTTGCGTAGTTATTCCTTTCATTGATTCTACAATTGATTTCCTTGTGTCTAAAATCTACACAAGTATAACAATGTCCAAGAAAGAAAATTTGATACCTAGGAGTAAGTTATCTTCTTTGTGGTGTGCTCCATCTGGGTTCATGATCTATTGTTGTGTAGTTTCCTTCATAATGATTTCTTTCATACCTAATGGGAGAGGATCTTCTTGATGTCTCATTCCTTCTGAATTCTAGTCTTCTATCTTGTCGTTCAACTTGCTCTCAAGTGTTGGTTTCATCCTTTTCATATTCATTCTCTTGTTTTGTTGTCTTCATACTATCATTGTATCCTAGTCTTGTCTTGTCATTTGGAGATCTTTGACTCCTAAGGATCTCATCTAATTTTCCAGTTATTTTTTCAAACTTCTTCAACTTTTCTATTGTCAATAGTAGATCCCCTTTTGTGTGATCCAATTCTTCTTTCAATTTATTATAATCTTCTAATTGTTCCTTCAAGCTATCAATGGTATTTTCAAGCTTGTAATTCTCTTCTTCACAACTACTCAATTCACCTTTTAGTATTATGTTTGTGTTTCTAAGCTTGTTATTTTCAGTTCCAACATGCTTCAACTTTTCAAGATTCTCATCTTCTTGTTCACTCTCTACGTTGTATTTGTATCCCCAAAAGGAATTAAGGTCGGTTTCTTCATCTGAATCTTATTTAGAAATGATTTCTTCTTCCTTAGAACTCTTGTGATCATCATCTTGGGTTTCTTGGGTTACGAAGAGGACTTATCCTCCATCATTATATTTTTTATCACTCTCATCTGAGGAGATTTCATCATCCTTGGAGTAGAAGATATTTTTATTGTTGAGACTTCTCTTTTTATAGTACCATTTTTCAACGATATATCCTATTCTACCACAATTAAATCACTTGAGAGGAGACTCACCTTTGTATCTTTCAGATCCCTTTTGGAGCCTTCTTACGAAATTTTCTATTTATTCATCAAGGTCGTTATCCTTGTCTTTTGTCTTCTTTATGGCTTTAAAGGCTACTTCATTGTTTGGCTGGTCACTTTCTGTACCTGTTCTCGTTTCATATGCTATAAGGAAAATAGAGTGTCAACTTTAGGTTATCTCATGAGTCTTGGATTAACTATTGTCTCATGGTGATCATGAAAAAAATCAATTCCACCATATTCCACAATAGAGGAAGAATATGTGGCAGTTGCAGAAGCAACGAAAGAGATTATATGGCTTGGGAAAATACTTGAATATTTATAGGAGAAACAAGTAATTTCTACTCCTCTTGTAATTGATAATAATTCCGCAATCAAGTTGGATAATAATAATATTTTCCATGATCGAACTAAGCATGTCACCTCAAAATATCGTCTCATTCGATATCATGTAGAGGCCAATACTATTCACTCTTGACATTATTCCACAAATGAGAAAATTGTGAACATGTTCACCAAAGTGCTTGGAGGAGAAAAATTGAAAAGTTCAAAATGATGTTTGAACTCACAAACACCCCTTAGGATTAAGGGGGGGATGTTGCACACATAAACTTTGTGATTGTATTACTGGTATAAATATCATTGTGAATATCACTAGGAGAATTATGAAGAGATGTAGGTGATAGGAAGAGTTACCTGTTGGGGAATACCAACATTCATTCATTTGTATATTTATTGAGCATCATGTTAATGAATTAATCAAGTGTGGAGTTATGATTTTTCCCATATGTGTCCCATTAGTTACAAGATTAGGAATTGACGATGAGTTGAGAAATTCTATTGCTAATTTATTTGCCAAAACATGAATTGGAAACAATCCTAAAAGGTTCATCATTGTTTTAGTCACCAAAGCCACTTATTATAATAGTGCTTTAACAACCATCAACAATGTAACTTATGATGGTGTCACTCGAATGAAAATTTCCATAAGTGGTGTTGGTGATGATTATTAAAGGTTGACTAAGGGCCTACCTATCACTAATTTCACTTTTTTGTGTGCTTCCCAAAAAGAAAAACAATGGGAGCCCAAAATAAGGCAAACAATTTTGAATTTCTCAATTTTTATTCATGACTCTGGAAGTCTTGAAACTCTATGAGTGTTGGACACACTGACTACACTGAGAGGGGGGTGGGTGAATAGTGTAGGGCTCTTTTACCAAAACTCCCCCTTCACAAAACGCATTAGTTAGCAATCACCATTTACTCATTACTTATTGTTGTCATTTATAATCAGTTACATGTGAGCATATATCAACAACATATATCAGCAATATATCATCAACAAATCATCACCACAAGGAACACAATATGTTTGACCAATTTTGTTTTTATTAAGGACTACAATCCTTGGGTTATCAACAACAATTGAATAGAGTACAAATCTACAAGAGCACCAACTCTATAATGCAAGATTCATCTTACACCCTCAGAACCAACTGAGATGAGGCAACAATCCTCAACAGATATCAATCTGTCAACAGGTAAACGACCTGTCAGTAGTGCAACATGTGTATGCATGTGCCCTACCTGTAGTACAACTCGTGTATGTATGCGGTCAGCCTATAATACAGCCTGTGTATCAGATCTAAGTTACTTAAGGTTTTCTCTTCAAGATCAACGTAGATCCTCTACAACCTTCAATCACATTCTCTTCTGTCTTTCACTGTCCAATCTGACCCATAACCAATCACAACACATCCAAGCTTTCCAACAACTTACTCATTCCTCTAAACCATACAATATGAATTTTACTCATCATGTATAAGCAACCAATATACTATAGAAATCATATCAGTACTGAATCATAAGAGTGTTTCTCACTCCATCAATCAACACAAACCAAATCACAACAACCATACCAAGAATGCCTTAAGCATTCACCACACAACAAGCAAGAGTATCCATCAAGACAACAATGTAACCATACCAAAGTCTCAGTGGCATATTTGAGCCCATAGAATGAAGATATGGAACATGTTTAAGTCTTCAAGAGCCTGTCATCATCTCAACCACAAGTCGTCATGACTTCATCCACTATACACTCCTTGTCCTCATTTAGCCTAGGTATGTACGTGCCCTGGATCATTGCAACCCATGTATACCTCATAAACTAGGGTTTCTAAACTTCCGAGACTTTTTTTGTCATGATCTCAGACTTGTCAAAACTTTGATGCATCCATGAGATCCTCTATACACTCTCTCTCTCAGAATAGATCTTCAATACATGCTCAAGAGATACACAAGATATTATTCCACAAGAGACCCTTTCCTCTTATTTATACTCTCCAAGTAGCTTCCTTAGAAGCATCTTCTAGGTCACTTAACCTACTTCTAGGTCACTTAACCCATTTCTAGGTCACTTAATCCATTTCTAGGTCACGTAGGTCACTTAACCCATTTCTAGGTCACTTAGGTCACTTAACCTATTTTCCTCATTTTTAGGGTTAACCGCTTTCCATAATTAGAAAGTTCTCCAATTTAAATACTCCTCCTTGAATTTGTCACTTTTCTTTATCATTTAAATAATAATTTCTTCTTTACAAGCTCTTTGACTTATTTGACCTTTTCGGGCTTCAAGCCTACATATGAGGGTCCTCCAACTTCATAAGGCCATAACTCTCAAACCATGAGGAGTTATGTGAAATTCCACATACCACTGGAAATGGTATGACAAGCACTATCCATCTAGGATAGTTTCACTAACAAATTCACTGATCTTAATTTCATTATACCACAATCAAGCATGGGTTCTCCAACCATACTTCTAGGATAACTCAACCACAAAGCATCTTCCCGTGAGTGATTTCACCATAAGGGGACCACTTTGGAGTTCATCCATTTGTACTCCTTATCAACCATGATAAGACAATAATGAATCATCTTTACATCAATTCAACAATGCATCATATACCAATGAAATCACATCTATCCATCTTCATCTATGCATCATGTTTCAATGATAACTCATTGATCCATCTTCATCTATGCATGACATCATATGACTATGATTCCACTTGACATCAATCCATTAACATCAAGGACAATACATACTTCATCAATATACTATGATAAGACATTGTTAATTTGACATCAATCAACATCAATCGTTTGACATCAAATCTTTGACCTTTGACATCATTCAATTATCCTTTGGCATCAATCAATCCCTTGACATCAATCAATCACTTGACATCAATCCTTTGACATCAATCAATCAAACCTTTTGCATCAATGACAACATGATCCAACAATATCCCCCTTTGTCATTGATGGAAATACCAACATTGATGTCAACACCAATCATTGATGTCAACATGTAGACAAGGCATGCTCTACATCAATAATCATCAATCACATCAATTAGACTATCTATCCACATCAATAGTCATCAATCACATTAATGTGACTATCTCTCCCCCTTTGACATCAATGGAAAAGGGTCATTCTCCTCTTGGGGTTGCTCCCCCTTCTTGAACTCTCCTTGGGGATTCTCCCCCTACATGAATGCCTTTGATATTCCTTTGAATAATTTCTCCCCTTTTCGAACAAGGGATATCACTCTGATGTAATATTGAAGATATATCTCTCATGCTCCCTCTCTGACCATCGGTCCCCCTGGAATTATGCTTTTGTGATCTTCCTTCAAATATAGGTCTATTTTACCAAGTATGCATCTGATAAATATCTCTTCCTTGAATCATGGGAAGAAGAATGACTTCCCCCTATGGGTATGTATCCCCCTATATTCTCTGCAAAATGAACAATATACTACCACATGACGATCCTTGGACCTGTCCATGCATCAAACTCATGCCATAACAAACATCATGAAGCAAAAGATATGTCAATGAATGAACAAAGACATCATGTACAAAAACATGTGCCAATAGTATACCAATCATATGCCTCCATCAACATGCCAACCATGTGCATCTACCAATATTCCAACCATGTGCATCTACCAATGGTATGTCTCCACCATGAACCAAGTATCAAAATCATGTATCTCAATCAATGAAGTGTCTCATCATATCATCCAATACAAAATGTATCAAAGTATGTGCTAATCAAGTAATACCAATTGTGTACTTTTAGCCAAGTAATATCATCCAAACATATACCATCTATGAGTGTACCAAAAATGTACATCAACATGTATCAACACTTGTACCAAGAAAGTACATCAACCATGCACCACAACAAAATGAATCCTCATGCATGTATGCCAAATCTAGAATAAAACATGTGCCAATCAAACTGCTAGTAGGTGCCTCTACCAATGCACTAGAA
This sequence comes from Picea abies, assembly GCA_900067695.1. Classification (NCBI taxonomy): domain Eukaryota; kingdom Viridiplantae; phylum Streptophyta; class Pinopsida; order Pinales; family Pinaceae; genus Picea; species Picea abies. The sequence continues at coordinate 20,222 of CBVK0101314254.1, read as the reverse complement.
GTGTATCAATCATGCATCAACTATAGATCATGCTATGACTCATCAATGATGTAAAACATGATCACCTCATCAACTCACTAACTACATGTCCCAATATGTTGTCCAACCATATGCAAAATGCATGCACCAAGATATACAACAAGTAAGCTTCCAATAATACATCATAAGATATATCAATGAAACTCAAAATATGTACCAGCCATGTACCCCAACAGATCAGCCTCAATCATCCATTCATTACAACAAATAATTAAGCAATCAATATGTACTATAAGTGTGTCTCAATAGATCAATGACATCTCTAGCTAGCATCATCAAGATATATCACATAAACAAGGTGCCATAACTTCACTGTCATAATCAGCATTGTTCTTCAACAGAAAATTCTTCAATCCATACTCATGTGTTAGTGCCATGCATCCAAGATATCATTTCGTTTTATATCATCACTTTACATAATCCAATATGTAATCATGAAAACCTGCAGCAAACAATGTCAAAACCTGTAACAAACTATGCCAGGCCCTACAACACAGAGTTATACCATCACATCAAGTTGCAACCCATGTGCATAGCCCTTTTCCCTAGATTTACCACATATAAGCGGCATGATGCATATACAACTCACATATATACAAGACCTATTCAAGTTCCACCTGCATATGTACACGACTATTACCACTGTCACCCGGGTATGCTTCAATAGATGACACACTTGAGCCTCCTTTAAGGATTCCATTCTGCTCTGGTTGTTCAGACTTCTTCACCCACTTCTGAAGGTGTCCCTGCTTCTCAGAACTTGAGCTCTGAACTTCCATCTTTTCAAATATGTCTCCTTTCTTACTTCATTAATTCTTCTATTCATTCTATATGAAGTCCTCATCTTGGAATTTCTTCGTGTGTTCCAACAATCCTGGGATTTGTGGCCAAATACACTACAAATGTAAAATTTGATGTTGTGACAGTGAACAACAATGTGTCCTACTTGATCACATCTCTAACATCTTATGGTGTTATGAAATATTCCATTATCTCTCCTTGCATAAGATCTACATCCCAAAGCTTTGTGACCATATTCATTACATGAATAACATTGACCATGAAAAATACTTTCATACTTTTACTTTGGTGTCCATCTTCTTTGAGATGTAAGGATGGCTTCTTGATGTCTTCCTTTGTTCTTTTGAAACTTTCCTTTCCTTGTGTATATGGTTGACTTGCAACATTATCGTCATCTTTTCAGAGTGAGGGACTTACCTCATGCTTCTTTAAGGTGTTTTCTTTAGCATGTGTAGCTTCTCTCTTGTATCCAAGACCTGATTTATCATTTGGTTATCTTTGACTTTCCAAGATCTCATTCAAGATTTGTGAGTTATTCAAGAATTTGTTTGACTTCTCTACTTTCTTTCTAAGATCAACAACTTCGGCTTCTAACTTATAACATGACTCTTCCTTTTCATTTACTTGATTCTTCAATAGTTCCTCTACCCTTTTGGCTTCTTCAATTTGGGTCTTGAGATGGACAATAGTTTCAAGACTTTTGCTAATCTCATCATCTACCATCTTATCTTCTTTTTAATTCTTTAGTCTTGTGATCTCTTCTTCATTTTCTTCTAATTGAGTATTATTACTCTCTTTTTGTTCCTTGAACATTTCCTTTAACTTGAAGATGTGATTTTGACTCTTCTTAAAAAAAAAATTAGTGTTATCCGAAAGAGAGCTATAGTATATATAATAGTGGTCATTTCTATATTCATATAGACCTCTTTCAACTTTCTCTTTAAGCTCCAATAGTTTTTTTCCTACTTCTTCCATGGGATAACAATCAATTGATTCTATATGAACTATTTATAGATTTTCTTCTTTACTTGTAGAGAAAAAACATCATCACATTTTGAATTATTGCAATCAAGGGTTTGTGGAGATTCTTTACCTTCATTTGAAATGTCTTAAAGATATTCCTTTTTTCAAAGATCATCACATGATTCTTTGCCTTCATTGGAATTGTTTTCAAGATCATCATATTTAGAAATATCAAGAGTTTTTGGAGATTCTTTACCTTCATTGTTCTTGATGGAGTTGTCTTCAAGATCTTCCTTTTTTCTTTGATATGTATCCTCTAGATTTATCCATAGATAATTGGTGGAAGTGCATTGTCCCATGTTCGCTTTGATAGGACTTGAGAGTCCACTAAGAATGGTCTTGAGAGACAATGCATCATTCTTCTTTCCTTCGCTTTGAGTTGCAAACTCTGACTTGTTCTTCAATGAAACTGATCCACCAATGGTGGCCTTCCAAATACCCGCTCCCATTTCCTTCAGGTGTACGTGCATCTCTATTCTCCATGTAGAATAATTTTCCTCATCAAGGATTGGAACTTCATCATCAATTGGTGTGTCTATGGATCTCCTCCAAGATTATTAAGGCTTATAGTGAAGGCCCGCTCTGATACCAATTGTTGGAAACACCAACTACACTGAGAGAGGGGGGGTGAACAATGTAGGGCTCTTTTACCAAAACTTCCCCTTCACAAAACTCATTAGTTAGAAATAACCATTTACTCATTACTTATTGTTGTCATTTATAATCAGTTACATGTGAACATATATCAATAACATATATCAACAATATATCAGCAACAAATCATCACCACAAGGAACACAAGATGTATGTACAATATTCTTTTTATTACGGACTACAATCCTTGGGTTATCAACAACAACTTAATAGAGTACAACTCTACAAGAGCACCATCTCTATAATGCAAGACTCAACTTACACCCTCAACACCAACTGAAATGAGGCAACAATCCTTAACAAATATCAATCTGTCAATAGGTACGCGACCTATCGGTAGTGCAAAATGTGTATGTACGCGCCCTACCAGTAGTACAGCTCGCGTATGTACGTGGTCAGTCTGTACTACAACCTGCATACCACATCTGAGTTACTTAAGGTTTTCTCTTCAACATCAACTCATATCCCCTGTAACCTTCAATCACATTCTCTTCTGTCTTTCACTATCCAATCTGACCCATAACCAATTATAACACATCCAAGATTTCCAACAAATTACTCATGCCTCTCAACCATATAACATGAATTCTACTCATCATGTATAAGCAACCAATATACTATAGAAATCATATCAATATTGAATCATAAGTGTGTTTCGCACTCCATCAATGAACACAAACCAAATCACAACAACCATACCAAGAATTCCTTAAGAATTCACCACACAATAGGCAAGAGTATCCATCAAGACAACTGATCTTCCCAGGAAGGTGACCATGCAAGCCATAGTCCAGCTTTTGACCAAAAAATCCTCAGGGGCGCAAATCTAAACAAGGGCGCACGATTATTTTGGGTGACCAAGCAATGGAGATCCAAACCGGGATGATATAAGAGTGGCCAAGAGGCTTTGGCTATATCAGAGTGACCTCTGGTATCAATGAGAGAATCACATTGCATCCATGGAAGAGGGTGCACTCACTTCATCCCAGCAAAGGAGAAACCAGTAAGGGTGCAAACCCCAGTTGGTACGCCCTCCCTTCTCCCTCAAAAAACTTGAGGGAAATGATTTTCTCCCTGAGATAATGGGATAAGCTTCCTCTCAGAGGTAGAAGCATGGAAAATGGAGTCACCAAGAAGCATCCATGAAGGAAGGCACACTGGTTATTCTTCAGAAAACTTAAAAATGAAATTGTCGTTTATGTAAAAGGCAAACTCGGAAAATAAAATAAATGAGACACATATCTTCAAAAGAAAAGGTAAGAATGCTTTATTTGAGTCACGGTTCACCTTATATACTGAGGGAACCATTTATTTTACATATATTTAATTCATCATCAAAAGGTGAAGATGTGTTGTGCCTAGGTGATCGTTCCCCTAGGTGGCCTCCTTGCCCCAATTCCTCCCTGTTTAGATCTCGAAGAGTCTCGGCTTCCGTGAGAAGATGAGGAAACTTGTTGTGCAATACATCAGTTGTGATCCACTTTGCCTGAGCTGGTGTTTGGCCTTGGCGGGGTACCAAATATGAAGTGTATGTCTGGTGTCTTGTAGAACGACTCTGAGTATCTAGTATAGTGTCTTTGGCCACTAGGAGTTGGAAATCGAGAATGTTGTCCACTGGATGAGTGATGGTGACTGGCTCTTCCAAGAGGGAAGCCTCAAACAACTTTAAGTGATTTACAGTAATGACATTATGGATTCCCAGTTGTGGTTGCAGATCCAAGCTATATGCATTTTCTCCAATCTTTTCGAGTATTGTATACAAACCATATCTTATTGGCAGAATCTTGTGATGGTGTCCTTTGAAGCACTTATTATCGAAGTGTAACCAAGCTTGATCCCCTCGTTGAAAGGACATGAAGGTTCTTTGTTTGTCATGGCACTGCTTGGCATGATCTTGGGCTATTTTGGGTGTTCTTGTTACTGCACTGTGGCATTGTGCAATTTTTTGGAGAAATCGTTGAGCTAAAAGTTGTTCATGTTGTTGATGGAAGGTACCTTGAGGAGCCTAAGTGAATGGGAGCACGGTTGGAGATGCTGGTTGGAAGCCCAAAAAGACTTCAAAAGGTGAAAATCCTCTAGAAGAATGTGTTGCCTTGTTGTAGCTATGTTGCGGAATGTGCAAGTAATTGTCCAATTGTTTGTTGTGCTCAAAGTGAGCTCGGAGAGCATGAACCAAGACTCTATTGAAAACCTCTATTTGGCCATCCATTTGAGGATGGAATGCAATAGAAAAATTGAGGTGGCACCCCAATAGGGCCCATATGGTCTTCCAAAATGTGTTGAGGAAGCGAGAATCTGTGTCTGAGATGATAGTGCTTGGGAGGCCAAAATGGGGCTAGACATGTCAGGAGTAGAGTTATGTTGTTTGCATTGTTGTAGTAGTCTTCGTGCATGGGATAAAAAGTGCCATTTTGCTGAAGCAGCATACCACGACCCAGATTACATCATGTTTATTTTGGGTTGCTGGAAGTCTACTAAGGAAGTCTATTGATATTGACTCACAAGGCCGAAAAGGAAGCGGTAGTGGTTGATACAACCCATGCTTCTGGTTGGATGGCTTGGATTGTGAGCATAATGCACAAGCTCTGATAAATTTTTCAACTTGAGGTTGCATGGAAGGCCAATGAAACTGGCATTGCAGATGTTGGATGGTCTTTGTGGTACCGAAGTGGCCACCATAGGCTGAAGCATGCGCCTCCCTAATGAGTAAGAGGTGGTCTTCTGAGTGCAGAACGCATAGCAAATTCAACTTATATAGCCACCTGTCCCAAATAGTGTAGTCTAGGAAGGGGGTCTGATTGATCACTGTGGGACTTTGCAAAGATTCCCAAATCTCTCAAAAGTTAGAGTCAGTAGCATATTGATCTTTCCATGTGTCATAAGTAGCACAATGCACTTATAGAATGGAAAGAACTGGAGTGGGAGGTTGACTTAGAAAATCATCCATCTTATTTGAAGTGCCTTTATTATATATGATGACTAAGTGAAATTGCTAAATGTAGGAGGCCCATTTAAGGTGCCTTTGTTCCTGAATCTTCAATTGAGAGTTGATGAAAATCAAAGGGTGGTGGTCTGTATGCAGAATGGTTTCTTTACCAACAAATAATCCCTCCATTGTTTGATGTTTGAGTGCTTGAACTAGACTGTAAAATTCCTTGTCATAGGTGCTATAAGTTTTCTTTGCCTCGGACAGGGTTTCAGAGTGGTAAGAAATGGGGTGTCCTCCATGTTTAAGTATAGCACCAATAGCATATTGTGAGGCATTAGACTCAATCTCAAAGGGTTGGGAGAGGTCCGACAGATGTAAAACAGGGGATGAGCAGAGGGCGTCTTTGAGTTGAGCAAAGTGACTAGTTTCTTCTTTAGTCCATATGAATGTAGAAGAAGTATTTGAGAGTTGATGCAAAGGTCAAGAAAGATGTGAAAAACTGGGAATGAACTTATGATAGAAATTGATGCCACCATGAAATATTTTTAAATCCTTAGCTAAAGAAGGTAGAGGCCATTGCTTCAATGCTCTGAGCTGACCACAAAGCTGAGATAGGGAACTAAAGTCTGACCAAAATATGACTTCTTCGCTTTGACTTGCAACTTGTGTTCTTGGAGAATTTGGAGAACTTATCGAACATGTTGCATGTGAGTGTCTCTTGTTCAACTGAAGATGAGAATTTAATCTAAGTAGATGACCACAAATCGACCCAAATGTGCTTTGAAGATGTCATTGATGAGCCTCGTGAAAGTGGTTGGGGCATTGGTGAGGCCGAAAGGCATGACTTTCCACTCAAAAAGGCCAAATTTGGTCTTATACGTTGTTTTCCAAACATCCTCTGGGCTCATTCGAACTTGATGGTAGTCAACTGTTAAATCCAATTTAGTAAACCACTTAGCTCCTTGGAGGGTGTCGAGTAGTTCCTCAATCAGGGGCAGGGTGTAACAATTTTTTATTGTGGCTTTGTTCAAGGCTCGGTAATCAGTGACAAGGCGCATTTCTGAGGTATCTCTTTTAGGGATGATAAATGCGACAGAAGCACAGGGAGAAGATGAAGGTTGGATGTGCCCAAAGTTGATGAGGTCAGTCAGTTGTCTTTCAATTTCCTCTATTTCTGTTGGGGCCAACCAGTAAGTAGGGGCGTTAGGTAAAGCAGATCTGGGGATTAGTTGAATGGAATGGCCAATGTGTTGGTAGGGGGGGGGTCCCTCCGGAGGTTGAAATGCCTCTTAAAACTCATGGAGGAGGGGAGTAATTATTTCAGGAACAGGGTGCATCATATTTTTTGGTGTTATTGGGAACACCAAATAGAGAGAGACACATTGGTTTAAGTGTACATGCGGGATTTATTCTTTGGTAGAAGAGGGTTTGGGTTTTACTGCAGTTAATATATAAGTGTGGCCTTCTTTGGTAATTTTTTACTAGCGGAATTTGGCTAGATAGATAGAATTTCTTTGGGTTTGGTATGGGATATCGAACAAAAAATATGCACAATCCAAGGGGAAGACATCACAGAAGATAGTATCTTTGAATTGGCCTATGGCAAAAGTGACCAGACAACGTTTAGAAACTAAGAGGTGAGGGCCATCCTTCTAGACCCATCCAAGTTGATAGGGTTGCAGATGTGGAGTAGTAACTAGATTAAGGCGGTTGACAAGGTCTTGAGACACCAAATTTTTCTGGATTCCATTGTCCATAATCAGTAAAGCCAAGGCGTTTTTGATTTGGCAGTTATGGGTGAAGAGGGGTTGGGTGGATGAGTTTGAATCTTCATGGGTCATTAGAATCAATGAGGGATATACTTCTATGGGATTTTCCAAAGGAGATTCTTTGGTATATTCTACTTGGGAAGGCACAATGAGCTCAGTGAGTAGGGTTTTTTTGGTTTTTAGATTTTGGAGGATTTGACAATCTGATGAATTGTGTGAAGCAGTTTTGTGGAATGAGCACCACGATGTCCTTCTCTTTGTATTGGGTGTGGGGTTTTGAGCTTGACGAGGTGGGAAGAGTGTTGACGGATGGGAGATGGATGGTTGAGAGGTAGGGGGGTTGGTGTAGGGGCGGGATTGAGGAATACGACCTCTAGGAGTGAATTTCCTTTCTATAGCCAAAGATCTCTGAAATTTTTTGTCTAAAGTTGGATTTTCAAATAGCTCTACTTCTCGATGAAATTGAATTAATAAACCAGCCACAAATTTTAATATGAGTACTTCTTCTAGATCTGGAACATGAAGTAAGAAGCGCATCTTGCAGAAGAGTCTATGTAGCCTTACACTCCTTGTGAAGGGAGTTGTCAAAGTTGGTTCCATTTGATCCATAAGGATTTCACATACCCAAGTGGGTAGAAGCGATTTCTCAAAGCTTTGGAAATTCGAGTCGAGGTTCTAATGGGTTTGGAAGTAGAGGATTATGGAGCATCCCCAATATCTATCACAAATGTGGTCTTCTCTTGCTCTGTATCCCACCAAGTTTGTGCCAGTCCTTCTGATTGCAAGGCGACAATCTGGAGCTTTATTTCCTCGGTAAGGCTTGGACATCTATTAAAATAGGTGGAGAGGCTGCAGATCCAAGAATCCACAATTTCTCCATTGGTTTGACCAGCAAATTTGGGTAGTTGGATTCGAGTGTCCAACCAGAAGGGGTCTAGATTGTTTTGTTGTTGCATTCTGAGCAACTCATTGAGGACAGAGGTAAGATATTGGACGGGATTTGATGTGTTGGAATATGAGTCATCTGCGAAAGGATATTTGCATGGATGCATTGTGAGGCCAGCTGAAGAGAAAAGGCGCCCCTAGTTTGCAATGTTGAACAGATGACTCTGTTTTGAGAACAGAGGACGCAAAACCCTGAAGCAACAGAGATTGAACTGGTCTAGAGGGAGAGATATGTATTTTTTTAGATCTTTCGAAATCCTCTCTATTGCAATGGATATGTGGGCGCCCTTGGGGCTTATGAGATTTGTTGAGCTTCTTGCATAAAAATGGAAACCCTGGAATGGGAAAAATCTGGACTATTTCATGAAAACCCCCAAAACATTTGGCTCAATCTTCAAGATCGGAATATTTTCCATGGATATTGAGGCTCTAGTAGCAATTGATCTGCCTAGGAAGGCGATCTACAGGATAATGTGCCCACCCAAGACATAGTTCGAATTCTGATCAAAAACTCCTTAGGGGCGCAAATCTGAACAAGGGTGCACCATTGTTTTGGGTGACCAAGCAATGGGCATCCGAACCAGGATGATCTAAGAGTGTCCAAGAGGCCTTGGCTATCTCATAGTGACCTTCGGGGATCAGTGAGAGAAGCAAAGTGAAGCCATGGAAGAGGGTGCACTCACTTCATCCCAACAAAGGAGAATCCAGTAAGGGTGCAAACCCCAGTTGGTGTGCCCTCCCTTATCCCTCAGAAAACTTGAGGGAAATGATTTTCTCCCTAAGAGAGTGGCTAGCTAATGGTATAAGATTTCTCTCAGAGGTGGAAGCATGGAAAACAGAGTCACCAAGAAGAAGCCATGAAGGAAGGCACACTAGTTATTCTTCAGAAAACCTAAAAACAAAATTGGCATGAATGTATAATGCAAACTCAAAAAATAAAACAAACGAGACACATAACTTTAGAAGAAAAGGTAAGAATGCTTTATTTGAGTCTCATTTCACCTTATATACTAAGGGAACCATTTATTTTACATGTATTTAATTCATCATCAAAAGGTGAATATGTGTTGCGCCTAGGTGATTGACTTGTGCGCCCCAGGTGGGCATTCCCCTAGGTGGCCTCCTTGGCCCTACAACAATGTAACGATAACAGAGTCTGAGTGGCAGATCTGAGCCCATAGAATGCAAATTTGGAACCTGCTTCAGTCTTCAAGAGCCTATCATCAACTCAACCACAAGTCTTCATGACTTCATCCATTTTACGTGCCCTGTCCTCATTCAACCCACATATGTACGCTCTCTGGCTCATTCAGTCCGTGTATACCTAAGAAACTAGGGTCTCTGAACTTTGAGACTTTTGTCGTCATGATCTCAGACTTTTCGAAACTTTGATGCGTCCATGAGATCCTCCATACACTCTCTCTCTCAGAATAGATCTTCAATACATGCTCAAGAGATACAAAAGATATTCTTCCACAAGTGACCCTTGCCTCTTATTTATACTCTCCAAGTAGCTTCCTTAGAAGCATCTTCTAGGTCACTTAACCTACTTCTAGTTCACTTAACCCATTTCTAGGTCACTTAACATATTTTCCTCATTTTTAGGGTTAACCACTTTCCATAATTAGAAATTTCTCCAATATAAATATTCCTCCTTGACTTTGTCATTTTTCTTTATCATTTAAATATTAATTTCTTCTTTGCAATCTCTTTGACTTCTTTGACCTTTTGGGGCTTCAATCCTACATATGAGAGTCCTCCAACTTCGTAAGGCCATAAATCTCAAACCATGAGGAGTTATGTGACATTCCACATACCACCGGAAATGGTATGACAAACATTATCCATCTAGGATAGTTTCACTGACAAATTCACTGATCATCATCTCACTATACCACAATCAAGCATGGGTTTTCTAACCATACTTCTAGGATAAATCAACCGCAAAGTGTCTTCCCATGAGGAATTTCACCATAAGGGGACCACTTTGGAGTTCATCCATTTGTACTCCTTATCAACCATGATAATACAATAATGAATCATCTTTAAATCAATTCAACAATGCATCATATACCAATGAAACCACATCGATCCATCTTCATCTATGTATCATGTATCAATGAAAACTCATTGATCCATCTTCATCTATGCATGGCATCATATGACTATGATTCCACTTGACATCAATCCATTCATATCAAGGAAAATGCATACTTCATTAGTATACTATGATAAGATATTGTTCATTTGACATCAATCAATATCAATCGTTTGGCATCATTCAGTCATCCTTTGGCATCAAACAATCCATTGACATCAATCAATCAGTTGACATCAATCCTTTGACATCAATCAATCAAAACTTTGGTATCAATGACAACATAATCCAACAATGAGGTCCTGTCATTTTCGTTGTGAAATTTTACAACAAAGATGTAAGATAAAGTGTCATTATTTCGGAAAAAAGATAAGTGTCATTACTACAAGAACAATGTGATCAATATCTAATGAACTAAGAAATAATTATTGATGAGGCAGAACATAACAAAACTTATATGATCTCATCCATATGTGGTTTTAACACACTAAAGCCCAATTTTTCTTCACGTAGTCATAAAAGTGTTGCAACCTCTATTGTTTAAATCTGCCTATCCTTAGGAAATATATCTTAGATAATTTTAGACTAGAATCCCTAATTAAACCTACAAATACAGCTAAACCAAGACATACGTATATCAATCCATTAAATACTATAGTGTACTCAGAAAAAATAGGGAAAACAACTTAGGTAAGGCCATGATTTGAGTAATAACAGAGCACACATTAAGCCTCTTCTATATTTAATGGATATAAACCACAAAATCAAGTTAAGTTAGTGATTAACTACAAAAATGTCAAACATGAACTTGTCTATGGTGAGATTTGTCATGTTGATCTCTTAATTTTATGATACTGAAACTGCTAATATAATCCCCCTTAAAAGACATAATAAGTGCATAGACACCTTCGAGGGTATTAATAAAGGAAAGAAATATTTTAAGGATCCATACTTAATTTAAAGTATAGAAACCTTGAGGAATCTTACTCATTCTTAAAATGCCTACTATAAAAGGTTTAGTTAATTTTTTTTATATAAATATTCAAATTCCTATGGATTTTAGAAAAACTTTTACAAGAAAATAACCTTATCCAATAAAATAAATGTGCAAATATATTTCAAAAAAATGAAAATTGGTAAATCATTTTTTGTAAAAACAATGCAAAATTAGCTTGTAAAAATTTCCCTAAAGGGAATCCTTTCTTTCCCAACCATGTTAGGTAACCATGTTAAGTAGGAGCTACTCAACATGTTGCATAAACCACAACAGATCTCACACAAATACATAGTATTAATTCCTTTTTTTCAATGAAAACAAGTTATTGCACCATAAGAGAGAGTGAAAACATATAGTGACAACATTATCCATGTCTTTCCTATGCTTTTACACCCAAACTTCAATACAATGTGTCAAAGAACATTGGTATTGTACTATATTATTTTATGTCTATATGTTATATTTAACGATGAATGCTACTATATCAATGATTTAGATTCTCATTTGTAGATAATATAAAAACAATTATTTTAATTTTGATGGTGCCTTGTTCATTTTCAAATCAAAATTTTAAAAAAAATGGACCAAGTGTAGGAGATGTACAACTTGCACACTTTGTAGACTAGGCATACAAATTCAGAATTGAGAAAATGAAATTTCGTTGGAAATTTTATTTTGAGAACTAAAAGGTATAGCCACTATATGTTTCTAAAAGTTATTAAAATCCCTTCTACACTCTATGTAAGACCCAACTCATGTGGATCCCCCTTAGTGACTAGTGAAAAGTGTCAACATTGAATTTTTTGCAAATTATGCTTACATTTGATGAAATCTAACTTGGTCATTTTGGACATGTGATTTTCAGATATGGGAGAGTTTTATAGCTCAAAAATAAATTAAGAATGTTCTCCTTAAATGCCAAAAGATAAAGAGCTCAAAACAAGTCAAACAAGGTCAAATGATGATGTGTCCACAAATAAATACTATTTGTACAACCCCAAACTTAGTGAGCTAAACCTAACCAATATAAAATCCAAAACATTGAAACAATCTTTAAGTCAATCCAAATGACTTTGAAATGTTTTAATTCTTAATTTGGTCTTTATGTTATTTGGTTTAAGGAGAGGAAACATGCCTAGTAAAGTTTTGTTGTCAAAATAAGTATAACAAATGACTTATTTATTACTACTTTTCTTATTATTATCCTTTTTTTTATGATTTATTTATCAATGTCAATAACAAGAAGGTTGAAGGTAAAAATAATAAGTCATTGAAAAAAAGGACGAAGAGAAGAAAAATAAATCATGGAATATGTTCATCCTCTCAACGTTTTATTGACCAAAACTCAAATAATTGATCTATAAAACAATTCTCTTAAAATACTATTAAAATTAACAAATATATATTTTAAGCAAACCTTCAACCATGGTTTTTTTCTTCTTCAATATAGTGTATTTCCCTAGATTTTCTAGATGGACCTTGTTAAGGAAAACACCTAATTACATCCTTAACTAATTACTTAGTTAGTTTACCATTACAGAAGTTGGTAACTCCATAACGTCTTGTAACCATATTGGAACCATACTGTGTAACTGTACATGCGCATATTAATAGAATACACATCAATAGTGTAGTGTGTTGCATCAATTCTATCTCTTCTTAATCTCTTCATGGTATCAGAGCAAATCTGGATCTCACTCCATCACTGGAGGGCCCAGGACCCTGGGTATGTGAAAGTTAATCCTTCTTGTGAAAGTTGAAGTTACCAAAGCAATACTCCTCATTGTAAGATCAAGGATCAGTAAGAATGCAATAGAGCTGAGCCGAGTCGTCTGAGTGTTTGGAAGCAAGGAACCTCATGTGCAAGAATAAAGGGAGGTTATGTTGGATGCCTATGGAGACCAGGTTGAGCAGCGGAATCCTATGTGAAAGACCCAGTGAGCATGCAATAAAGGGAGTACTCACGAATGCGCTGGAGCATCTCAACCGCGAACCAGGATAAAGTAAAGTATTTATTATAATTTTATTACAAATTTTAAAATGCTCAGTAAAGAAGACATGGATTTAAGAGAAGCATTTTATTATTATTTTTAAAATGATGTGTAAAGCCAAAGAAACTTGAGTTTTATTTTAATTTTTGGCCATCATAAAGAAATAAAGAAGAATAAAGTGTTTTTGAATTATAAAAGGGAGTGTTTTCTTTTAATGTTTTAGAGATGACGATATAAAAGGAAAGGAAAGAAAGGATTTGTCATTAAGCAAGATCATCGTCAGTATTCAAAAAGAAAGAAGAAGGCATTCAGAATGAAATAAACTATTTCATGTGATATCAAATTGAGTGAACAGATATGGAGTGTCACATGTAAATATTATGGTTGGAAATGTTATGGTTGGAGTGGATTTGGATGAAATTCTCAAAATGATTGGGAATAGTTTGTTTTTTGAAAGCATGCTTAGTGTGTTGAGTTGTTTCTTGTGTAAGTTGTTAAAGTTGATGAAAATAACTTTAATGCTTTGGGGATATGAGAATATATTTTTGTCTTGGAAGAATGTGTTGAATCTTATTGAGTCTAGCTAACTCAACATTGGTATAGTTATTTTGTTAGAATTTGTGACTCTAACAAATGACAAGAGAATAAGGAAATCCAAGATGAAGGTAAATTCAAGAGAAAAAAGATGTTAAGCATGGTGATGAGATTTATTTTGGCATTTATAAAGAGAGTTGCAAAGAGATAAGAAGTTATGTGAATCGAAGAAGCATATTCCACCCAGGCCAACAAAGCCAATAGATGAAGAAGAGTCGTCATGGAGAAAATAATCTACAAGAAAGAAAATCGAGGCTTCCAGGGAGGAAGCCGCAAGACAAGAGTATTTCATCTTCTATTGTTGAAGAGAAAGAATCGTTATTGCCTCTTCTATTGTTGAAGAAAAAGAAACATTGACGTTGAGTCATTTTATGGACAACGTTTGAGCAGTAAAAACTGCATGAAGACAGTCACAAAGAAGAAAGATGGGCAGACACATGCAACAAAATATAACTAAATTTTTTGTTTTTTCATTCATCAACAAATACATAAGAAATAAATTGTTGTAATTTTTGGTCCCATTTGTAAGAAGTTGTGAGTTTTTCTATAGGCAAGCTTTGTTCCCCATGTTCGGTAAGCCTTGATTGAATCAGGCCTACATAGGTCAATATGTGATCATGTAGCATGTATCATTGGTTTCGAGCAGCATGAAAAGTTGGCCATGATACATCACAACTATCCCTGGTTTCTAGCAGCTTGAGGCACTGGCCAGTGGAGAATGTGGTATTAAGTCCACTTTGGTAGATACAATGGTGTCTACTCATATGCTAACTTGATAATTGTATCGGAGAATTTGAATCTTTGAATAACAGGGGAAATATGAGATATGTGAGATATTAATTTGAGAGTTGGTTAAGACCAAGTTTTGTTTAAGGGGAAGTGTGAAGTCTAATGCATTGGTAGGTGGTGATAATGATAGTTTTTCCTGGATGTAATTAAGGGGGACTATTAAGGAAAACACTAATTATATCCTTAACTAATTACTTAGTTAGTTTACCATTACAAGAGTTGGTAACTCCATAACCTCTTATAGCCATATTGTGTAGCTATACATGTTCATATTAATAGAATACACATCACTAATATAGTGTGTTGCATCAATTCTATCTCTGCTTAATTTCTTCCGACCTTGAATGATAATTCTTTTCTTCTAGGATGTAGTGTATTACCATAGATTATTACAGGCCAAACCTATGTGAAAATTGCACAATGGGACGTTAATCATGCGCAAATTGTGTATAGGAAGTCTCTCGATCGAAGGATTCACTTATGGCTTGGGGAACGACATACAGCTGAACAAGATGTGTCAGAAAAATCGCAAAAGAGCATGCGTTGTTAACGGTGTTATGTGGCACACTAAAACCATAGCAGTGCCGGATAGGGATGGGGTAATGCATAGGAAATAGAACCGGTATTACTATTTAATGTCCACTAAAGAAAGAGAGAGACAGCGAGACAGCGCTGGAATCCGTTGAAGCATCATTTAATTGGCTCTGTTGTGAGAGCGAGCCCATATCGCTGGAATCCGTTGAAGCATCATTTAATTGGCTGAGAGCAGAGCCACAAACTGCCGCTGGAATTGAATAAGGATAAAATTCGGTGTGAGCAACAAAAAGGATAGATAAATATATGTTTTTTTTTTGGATTTTTCATAGGAATTTTGTGATATAAAGGTGAATAAAATTTCAAGTTTTTATTGTTTAAATTGTATTTTTGAATGTATATTACCTTTAAAAAAACAAAACATAGAAAGTTTAGATTACAGGGTTTTGTAATAGGTCAAATCGAATTGCTTTCCCTATCCAAAAGCTCTTTTGAGTGGGAGCAGGTGGGAAGTGTGCTATGATATCCAACCTGCCAGGCAATATTGAACGTTGCAACAAATGAATTATAGGCTGTAGGATCTGAATTGCTTTAAGATCTGATGGCTTATAATCCATGGCTTATAATCCATTTGCTGCAGCATTGAATGCTGAGTAGCTACCCTGAATAGGGTAAGTCTTCTATTTGAGTGCCCTCTATCCAAGTTCACATGTTTTGAAAAGGAAAGTGCTAAGCACAATCCAATGTATTAATTAAAATTAAAATTGGGTATATATGTGAGCACTGTAATTATTTTAAGTTTTAGTTTTTTTTTTTATATATATTTTCTGTTTAATTTTGTGGAAAATTTGGTTAGAATTTATTAGATTTACAGATTTAAGTGGTTAATTTTGTATAGTTGTGTATTCTATATTCAGAAATACAATATAAATATAAATAACAAAAAAATATGATTTTGTAAAAGATTGTATCACTAAATTGAGTAAAAAAACAAAACATAAAACAGTTAAACAACATTTTTTTACTAACTTACTCCTCATTTGATTGATTTATAGACCATTAGATTGAGAAGTATTCCATTGTAAAATTGAAAGCTTAAGCTTATACTATAATCCACGAACAAAAAATCAAAGTTATAACAAAAAAAATCAAAGTTATAGGGAAAAAAATGATTGTGCATACAATTCAACAAAGTTATATGGAAAAGAATGATTGTGCATACAATTCGACATTACAGAAGTAGTCGAAAACAAATTTACAAGAAATTGTATCATGAAATTTAAAAGAATTTAGGTGTCAATGGCATAGTTGCAGCCATAGCATTTGGCGGTCGTTGCTCTGGCATACCAATGCATATAAATTTACACCCCATTTAATTATGGATAATCTCTTGAAGCAACTTCTTCACATTTGTATCGTATTTATTCACAATCTAGCTTCCAAGAAAATCTGCTAAAACTCGAAGCTCGTTTCTGCTGGTCACCCTAAGCCCAGATTTACAAAGTGTAGTAATAATATTTAAACCAGCTGTCGCGTGAAATGGCCTGAATTCAAAACCTGCAACGACTAGTTCCACCATTCCAACAATATCTTTCACTATGTCCAATCTCTGCAGCCTCTCCTTCTCGTAGTCATAGTTATTATCTTCGGCCGTAGCTATGGATTGGATCAATTGCAGCCCTCGGGTAAGTGCTATACCAATAGAAATCAATTGGAGCCCTCGAGGAGTTACTGCCTGAACGAGAACGTCCCTCTTGCACATCCAGGCAGCTTGGAGGATTGATGTGCCGTTGTCGACGTCTTCGTCTGTTATATCCCGACTATTATCGCGTCCTTGGCGTTATCACATGAAGAGAACCATTCCCATAATAAATTAAGGAGATGTGCATCAATCACCTTGAACAAATATTTGTATCCCTTCATTATCGAAAACGAATCCTTGTTTTCTTTCCTGGCAATAAATGTGTGTGCAGAAGCAAAGGAACAATAAAATAAAATACACAGGAAAAAAACGATTGTATTGCACACACCCAGAAATGGTTACATTGTTTGTTTTAATAGGGAGAATGGAAGCATCTGGAGGATCTAGAGCTTTCCCTGGAGTGTTGGTGGAAGTATTCACGAAAGGCGGTGGATGGAGTTTTCTAAAAGAGAGTGGAAGCTGGTAGGTAGCTAGGTAGAGAAATTAAATTCTCTCCAACACTCCCCCTAATTTCTAGTACTAATTATATCAATATTTACAATGCCCAATTCTTCTCTTAAATACTCAAATTGGTCTTGTGCAAAAGCCTTCGTAAATATGTCTGCAAGTTGCTTCTTTGATCTGCAATGTTGTAGGATGAGTTCTCCATTGTTGACAAGTTCTCGAATGAAGTGATATTTCGTGTCGATATGCTTTGTCCTCTTGTGAAAAACATGATTCTTTGATAGTGCAATGGTGGACTTGTTGTCACAGTAGATTGTAGTAGGCTCTTCTTGATTGTGCATTAGATCCTTCAAAACTCTTCGCATCCAACCTGCTTGACATGTTGTTGATGTACCTGCGCTTCTGTTGATGAGATTGTCACTATTGGTTGTTTCTTTGATGCCCATGCCACAGCTCCTGTTCCAAGATGAAATGCATATCCAGATGTGCTCTTTCTGTCATCAATGCTTCCTGCAAAATCACTATCTGTGTATCCAACCAACTGCAGATTATTTGAAATGGAATACAATTCTAATAACCTTCCCAATTGACCTTTAGCCACAGGACCTTCCAGTCATCTTTCCATCTTTTCCTGCTTGCCAATGTGAGTTATTTGGTGTGTCCATGAATCTAGAAATCAAACTGACTCCATACATTATATCTGACCTAGTCGTTGTCAGATACATCAAACTTCCAACCAATTTTTTGAATATGGTTGAATCATGTGTAGAAACTGGACTACAGTTTATCATTCTAAACCTTTTTAAAACATCTCTTGCATATTTACTTTGACAGATGAAAATGCCTTTATCATTTTGTGTGACTTTAATGCCAAGAAAATAGTTCATTAACCCCAAGTCTGTCATCTTAAATTCTTTCTTCAGTGCTGATTTAAACTTATTAATAGAGAGATTACTTGTATAAATTAAATCATCAACATATAGGCAAACAATCAAGATCTGACCTTGTTCATTGACATTGGTGTATAGTGTAGGCTCACTAGTGCTTCTTATGAATTCATTTTTTATCATGTATGAATCTATCTTGCTATACCAAGCCCTTGGTGCTTTCTTCAATCCATAAAGTGTCTTCTTTAACATGTAAACCTTGTCTTCTCATCCTCTTACTTCATACCCTGGTGGTTGCTGCACATAAACTTCTTCTTCTAAATATCCATTCAAGAAGGCTGATTTGACATCCATTTGATAAACTTTCCAATTATATTGAGTTGCAATAGCTAGTACCATCCTAATTGTGTCAAGTCTTGCTACGGGTGCAAATTTTTCATTGTAATCAACTCCATATTTTTGTGCAAATCATTTAGCTACTAATCTTGCCTTATATTTGTCAACTTCTCCATTTGCCTTATATTTAGTTTTATACACCCATTTCACACCTATGCATTATTTCTCCTTAGGTAAATCAACTAGATCCCATGTATCATTTTTCTTAATAGATTCGAGGACATTTCTTCATTCATTGCATTAATCCATTGTTCTTCCTTAATTGCATCTTCAAAGTATATAGGATCTTGAGTAAATAGAGAAAAAGTTTATCTCAAATCTATCCTCTCTCCTTGATCATATATTTTTTTGCAAGCTTCTAGTCTTTTTGCCTCTTAATCTTGATCTTAATGATTAAAGTGTAGAATCGGAGTCACAACTTACTTGTGGACTTGATGTTTCTCCTTGCTCAACTTGCCTTTGTGAATTTTCTTCTTGTGGAATTCTTGGTGGTATTCCTCCTTGCTCATTTGATTGTTCTACTTGACCTTTTTCTCCTTGTTCTTCATATAATATTCTTGTACCTGTAATTGTCTTGTCTATTTTTCCATCCCATGATTCTTCCTCTTTGAATACAACATCTCTAGTTACAATGAATTTCTTAGTTATAGGATTAAACAACTTATATGCTTTGGATTGTTCATCATAACCAATAAAAATGCATTTTTCACTTTTATCATCCAATTTACTCCTTGTCTGTTTAGGCACATGTGCATATGCAATGCAACCAAATACTTTAAAATGAGAAACATTGTGATGCTTACCACTCCATGCTTGTTGAGGAATCATGTCCCTGACAATCTTTGTTGGACTCCTGTTCAATATATAAACTGCACAAGCTATTGATTCAGCCCAATATTCATTAGATAGATTCTTGCCTTTCAACATGCTTCTTGCCATCTCCATTATTGTACGATTCTTCTATTCTACAACACCATTTTGTTGAGGTGTATAGCTTGTAGTGAACTGCTTCTTTATTCCATGATACCTGCAATACTCCAAAAACTCATTTGACTTGTATTCTCCTCCTCTATCTGATCTTAATATCTTAATAGATAGACCACTATGTTTCTCAACCAATGCCTTGAATTCCTTAAACTTGTTAAATGTTTTAGATTTGTGTTTAAGGAAATAAACCCTTGTTTTTCTACTATAGCCATCAATGAATGTCAGAAAATATATGCCCCCCCCTAATGATGGTGTTTTCATTGGACCACATAAATCTGTATGCACAATTTCTAAAGGTGCCCAAGCTCTATATGACTTCTCTTTTGGAAAGCTTATCCTATGTTGCTTACCCAAAATACAACTTTCACATGAACTAATTGGTGCTTGAATAGGTGGTAATCCTTTTACCATTTCATTTCTTTGCAACAAACACAATCCTTTAAAGTTTAGATGGCCATACCTCAAGTGCCATATCCATGCTTGATCTTGACTTGATGCCTTGAAACTTGCTCCAATCTTCTCCATCATTTCACTTTTCACGTGAAGTGGGAACATTTTGTTGTTTGTCATTGTAATCCTTGCAATCACCATTTTACTAGGAGGAATATCAAATATAGTGCATACATTATTCTCAAAAGAAACT
>CBVK0101314251.1:0-10239 GCA_900067695.1 Picea abies | reverse complement strand
GTGACCATGATAAGCACTTTTTTTCTTAGAGTTAAGAGTCTAGATCTTTGAGGAGATCTACCTGTCCGCAGGGGGATTTTCCTTCAACAGAAATTGGCGACTCCACTGGGGAAGAATAAAAACTTTCTTAGTTTTGTTTTTCCTCATAGAACTTGTCTTACCCTTTGTTTTCTTAGGCTTTGTTCACCCCTTTATATCTGATTGCACTTGCTGATTGAATCCTTAATCCATCACATTCAACTTGACTGTCAAAATTTGACTGAAATTTTGGGTTTTTGGACATTTTTATGAGTTTTTTAAGCCTGGCGCCCCTGTGCCCATGTTAGCAGAGCGCCAACACTCCCTAAAGGTGATGGAAATAGCTTTATAACACCCTGTTGTCCCTTACAATAGAGCGCCAACCCCTTTTTGCACAAAATCTTTTCAAAAATTGCATTTTTTGAGTTCCAGACCCTGTTTTTTCACTTGCTGAGATTCTTTGTCATTCAATGTTTCTTCCCATTGAACTTTGAAATCCCTCCTTATAAGAAATAAGCACCTTGTTGTTCAGAGTTGGTGACCTTCTTCCTTATTTTTGAGTTTTTGCTGTTGAGAGCTTGGAATCATTCCACTGCATTTTTCTCTCTTATCTGACCAAGCAGAAACTCTGGTGAAGGGAATCAACAATCGGTGAATCATCTTGTTCGGTTCTTTGAGGTCATTATTCTTGAACATATCTCTTTTGTGTGAATTGTTTGATTTTGCTTTGTTATATTTTGTCTTCTGTTTACTTCTTGTTTCAATCATAGCAAGAGGGTGTGTGTCATGTGTGCGAAATCTGATCATGCTTGTCTGAATCTCCTTGATCTAAAAGGGTAGTTGGTAGGAGAATTATTTGCATTGAATTAATCATCATTCACATACAAATGACAAAAAATACATTTTAGTGATTGGTTTGCATATTAGAAGGCATTTTTGAAAATGTTTTAGCATTGCATTGGATTTGATTGAGAACCAATTGATTGAAGACATTTCATATTAGTGTTTGATAGTGAAAACGACTCTTTCTCTTTCCCTTAAATAGGCTTTCATTGAAAAGAAACAATTGCTTATCATCTTTCATGCATATTTTTGGGAATTGAGTCCTCATTCCATCAGTTTCACTTTCGTCAACCCTTTGAGTAAAAAACAGCTGTAAAATGAACGCTAATTAAAAATTATCTAGAACATTTTTGTTTTTAGGATCTTCCACCAACAGTAGACTAGGGTTAGTACTTTGGATTAGGTTGTGAGTACAACTCTCCAAAGTTTTCAAAACAAACATTAGCATCCTGAGCTAGGGAGAGTCAAATCCAATTGTTGTACTAGTTTTCTGGGATCCCCCTCTCACACAGGGGTTACACACGAGGTCACATTCGGGTGAATCACAGAGATTATCCCTTTGTGATTGACTGTTTGTAGTGGTCGAATCATATATTGGGGGTCACTTGGAGGTATACCCACGATTATGTGTGGGAGCCTCTCGGGTTGATTTTGGACTTGTTATCCCGCCCATATGTTTCGGATTGGACTGTCGACTGTACCCGCCCAGGGAATCACTGTGAATTGGTGTCCTTATTTGCCATAATATTTAGGTACTTACACAAGGTGACGGTGAAGGGAAGTCTCACTGTACCTGGAACAAACATTGGTCAAACTCACTCGGGCTCCTTGGAGGGTAAATCCAAAATTACTGCGTGGAATCTTGCACCAAGGTGAAAGTCCATTAAGCAGGTCGCCATTGTAACTGTTCCACCATATCCCAGCCCCTTCTTGACTTGATCATGCAATGTTGGATTTCATCACCAACTAGTACGATCATCGAGAGAAGTTTTGTCTGCTTGGTTGATTCCTAGATTTTATTAGCGCATGATGTTTCTCTTTGTTAGTTGGCCCTAGATTTTCAGTGTGTTCTGTTTTTCTCCACAATTGATCCCATAGATGATAAAGGTCTTCATCGATCACGTAGGATGCAAGGGATGCCTCCGGAAGGCTATCAACCCTTACCTCCTAACCCTCCAGAAGACAACTACCATAGAGAGGTAGAAAATCAATCTGACACTCGAAGTGTTATTGCTCCTTCGTTAGATAACTCAGAAGGTGCTTTGGTCACGGTTGAAAATCCCACTACATCTATGTCGGTAACCCCTCTCGAACCAATTTTGGTTTGTTTAGACTCCCATGGGAACGTCATAGATGAAGAGATCCCACGATTACTAGAGAGGATATTTACTGAAACATATATGGGATCCACAGAACCAATCTTTGGTGACGAGTATAGGACTCCTATTCGTCCTAGCACCGTAGTAGAAACCAATCCCATACCTTCTCGTTCTGTATGGAGGACTTCATTGGGACGTGATCTCTATGAACATTTCGAATCTATTCGACAACCCTTTCATCCTCATGACCCTTCTAGTGAAACAGGACCATCTGGTCAAACCATGAATCACCCAGTTGATCAGGTTATTAACTCTACTACTACACCAACACAAGTCCATCCTAATGATGGACTCATCACCTCTACTCATCCCCAAAGCACTTCAATCTCTACCCCTGTTTCCACAAGTTTTTACTCTACAACGCCGAATGTTCCAGACGATCTTGCTGGGACATCTTCTCACCCAAGAACGCAGACCCCTACTGGCCAAACACAACCGGTTGGAGGGAAACCACCATCCAACGAACCTTTCCCTCTTGGAGGAATACCTTTCCATGGTGGGCCTACCCCTCCTGGGGGACAACCCACTTTTCATACTCCTCCTGGAGGGCAACCTCCGTTTGCCAGTCACACCCTGGTCGTAAATCCACCACCGGCAAGGGGGAAACCCTCGTTTGTTGGAAACCCTTCACAATCCTGGGGAGTATCTTCAAGAGGCACTTTTACTCAACCCCATGTTGGGGGGCACTTGTATAATAACCCACTAGGCGGAGTATCTAATCCTGTCCCTTTCGGAACATCTTACGGGAAATCTTATCCGGGCAACCTCCAAAACACCACCTGGAGTTCTCTGGGACCACAGTTTTATCTTCCTCATGGGCCTCATGTGTATCCGCCTCTGGGATCTACTCCTTACCATTCTCAAGGGAAAAATGTTTATCCTCCTCACGGGAAAATAAATCACCCGACCTATAATGTTCAAAACCCACCGGGTTATGCCGATGTTTCTCATGCACCATCGAATCCTTCTTATCCTGGCCAACAACAACCGTATCTAGGAGGACCTACTGGTTACAACTATCCACCTAACCCAGTCTATGGTCCTACTGGTGTTCTTATGCCACACCAATATCATTCCCAAATTAACCGACAACTACCTTTCCTTGCAACTCTGGATCTCCCAGACTTGTCTCGGTTAACTAATGATCCTATTTCTCATTCACCAGTTTGGCCAGTCATTCCAGCTAAACTTCCTTTTGATATCCCAAAATTTGATGGAAACCCTAGCGAATATCCAAACAACCATGTGATGACTTTCCATTTGTGGTATTCATCAAACTCCCTCATGGATGATTCTATACGTTTGCGTCTTTTCTAGTGAACACTTATCGATTCAACAACAAAGTGGTATATTGAACTACCACGTGCTTCTTTTCATGATTTCAATTCCCTTGCCATGTCTTTCCTCATGTACTTTCAACTGCCTATTTGCTACGAGACATGTACTGAACTCTTGACCTCCCTTTGTCAAACTAACTCTGTGCATATCTCTGACCATATTCATGAGTGGAGGCGACGATGAAGGATGATCAAGGCAGTCATTCCTGACATGCTATTGGCAGAATGGTTTACTAAATCACTGTTACCCCCAATTGCTCACGATGTCTCTATGGTTGGTGCGGTCACAGAGGAACAAGCCATCGCTTGGGATTAATATTTAGATTTGGCTTATTCCCAATATGGTACTTTGTATGATCTGCTTCCGAATGCTGCTCGAGCTAATACCGATCCTTCTAAGCCATCATCCTCATCTCATGCAGATGGTGTTATCGGTTCTGTCAAAACTCAATCTTTTTCCAAATCAACTACACCCTCCTCTACCTCCCCCCAAACTCAGATCTCTAAGGTGAATGCAGTTCAATCTACCCCTTCACAACAATCCAAAGGTAAGAAGAAGACAAAGAATAAATCAAAAAATAATAATGAACAACCCAAAAATCAAAGACCTGCTACTGAAAAGCAATCACAATGGAAACTGAAATTCCCATGTATCATTTGTGGTGACGATCACTACACTCGAGATTGCCCACTTCGCAATGAAGTGGCCAAAATTTTCCAAGGGAAGTCACAACCCGCTGTGCTTACTCAACCTTTTCCACAACAACAATCCATGGTTGCTCAAACCCCCTCTCCTGGGGGCAGTTCTAGCGATCCTCATGATGAGGCCTCATCGAGTGCACATATTTATATGTTTAATGGGATCAATTTGACTACTCTCTTTAATACATACGACACACCAGGTAACCCTGACAAAGGAAAAGACACTAACGGTACCGGTACTTTACCGGATCCATCATCATCCTCCATTAGTCTTCCATCGGTTAATCCTCCATCTGGACCACTTCAGATTGAGAAACCACGTTCAACTCTATCTTACACTCTCCTAAGAGCACTATCCATAAAGCCACCTTTAATCCTAGTTCACGTGCTGCCCAAAACTACAACATTGTTGAAGATTTGGCTCAAGCACCATGTGCTATGTCTGGGTTAGAAGTTCTACAACACTGCCCCAGTCAACGTAGAAAACTCTTGGCCGCTCTTGGTGCTGTTGATCCTGAGTCGTCCAATCAGATCATGTTTAACCTGGACAATTATATGTCTCGACTCTCCCACCAACTTGCTTTCCAAGTTGATGTTGTTGTTCACACTCAACAAATCCACCGAACTATTCTGGATGAGGGAGCGTCGACTTGTGTCATGTATTTGGCGTGTTGGAAAGGTTTAAAATCACTAGCACTCAACAAATCCCCAATGATGTTACGCACCTTCAACGGGCGAGGTTTTCATCCCCATGGGCTTTTACAGTCCCTGCCCATCCAATTGGGTGGAAAAACTGTTACTGTTGATGTCGAGGCAGTCGATGCTCCCCTTGATTACAACTTGTTACTTGGAAGAAGTTGGTTTTATGCTATGACTACCATTGCCTCGTCAGTTTTCCGATGTGTCCAATTTCCTCATGAGGGAAAAATTGTCACTGTTGATCAGTTGGATTTCTGCACGTCCGATGCTCGCGTTCTTTCTACCAACAATATTCCTTTCTTGGGAGACCACAAGATCACATATGAAAGCATTGGTGTTGGCTTACTGAAAGATTCTAGCCTCATGGGTACCTTCCCTACACCACTTCCTCCTACTACACATCATATTGCCACCGTCGATATGATTTCGACCGCAGCTTATCAATCTTTGGAATCATTTGACCCTTAGATTGTACCTTGTTCATTGGAATTCGATGCACTAAGTGACATTGTGCCACTTAGTCCAACTAAAATGTCATACATTTCTACCCAATCCGCTTCTCCCTCATCGAATGACCAACATCTATTGGCGCCTGAAATTTCCTCGATGCAATCACGGTTGAGTTCCTTGTCATCTGCAATCCACTGCATTTCCCCAATTTTTCCTTTTGATGAATCTCTTCCAGAAATGCTTCATATTGACAAGTTACCTCGGGATCATAACTGTCACCGATCCTCTTTTCTTCCCCCTCGTGAAGAAATTCAGGTAGATATACAGTCTATCTCCCCTCCTGGTGTTGATTTTTCATCATCTCCCATGATTTCAACTTTTGACGATTTGGATCCGGTAGTGGACATGGTGATTTCTTCGGTAGGATTATTGGAGCCTGATCTCCTTACTCCTATCGCGACCCTCGACACATGTTACTTCTTGAGTGATTATCTTCCATCTAGCGAAGATCTCCTAGAGGCCATGACCAAGTTTTGTCGCTTGACATGGTATCCTTCCAAAATGTTCTTCTCTTGGAAGCCATAATCAAGAAGCAGTCACGAGCATAATTTCTCTTCTCTGTGGCAAGCTCGTTAAAAAATGAAACAGAGGTCCTGAGCATCGTTCTTTTCCTGTGTCAAGCTTGTTAAAAAATGAAACAATCGCCTCTCTTGAACCTTCTTTTCATCCACCCTTCTCCTTCGGTGAGTGAATCGAAGCTTGGAGGGCATGTCTCCAGCCTTTGATGATCTTTCTGGAGTTAAGCCACTAGTTTTCAAGCTGGGGGCATACCGAGCTTAGTCTTTGTTCTTTCTCGTGCTCGTAAATACATGAGAATGCATCCAGGTAGACTTTTATCTCTTTTTTGGACCTGTATGGATACACGAATGATTTCAGGGTGGTAGGGAGGCGCAAGGGGAGACTGTAAAAGTCTCATGTACAAGTTGGTGCTTGTACATCTGGGAGTTGTAGCTTCCATTCAGTAGGTGCTGAAGAAACAGAGGTAGCAACCTCATTTGAGTTGTAGCTCAGATAAAATAAGAATGTAAAGAGGAGTTGGAGCTTGCCTTTCATTCATAAGAAGAAGAGGTTTTTCCCTTTTGGGTTTCCTCATGAAAAATCACCGAGTCACTGTTTCATTTATGTGATTGTATATTTATTGGTTAAATGTATTACTGCAAGTAAAATGTTAAAGGCATGATTTATTAATTAATAAGTAATCTACTTATAAAATGAAAGAAATTTTATACAACTGATTCACCCCCCCCTCTCAGTTAACTTATCCTGTTCAACAGTTAAAAGGTGCTTTGGTACCTGCCTGGAACAAGAATATTATAACATTTATATGATCAATTCCAAGTACAAACATGCAATTAAAACCTTTTAAGACACTAGATAATGAAAATTTGTTATAGCTGGTACAAATTTGCAACAATAAAATAGTTTATAATGACACGTATAAGTTTGTTACAACAACAAATAAAAGAGATTAGAAATACATCAGTTGACAAGGAAAACTTAGCACATATCCAATAGGTTAATGTCTAATTGTTCAAAGCAATTTCTGAGCATGTTATACCACCATTAGATCAATGTCTGTAACAAATTTAAGTGTTATCAGGTGGTTGTAGAAAACTTTTGCAACAACAAGTTTACCACTAAATTAGCACAAGTTAGTGTTCGTAAAGTTAGTAGATAGCTTAAGAGATTAATAATAAAGAGTGTTTCATCACTTTCACCACAAGATAGCTTAAATGATTAATGCCTTAAGGCTATGGAGTCTTTTACACACTAGCAAATTCGGGTCATTTTGTGACGACTATTTCGACACTCTTGTGGCGTTATGTCGTGGATATTGCGACGAATATTGAGTCTCCCAAACGTCGCTTCATGTGACGTGGCACGTGCGACGAACCTGGATTAATGTCGCAAGAGCGACGACAATAGGGAAGTTGTCACAATTGCGACAAAATAAGAAATACCGTTTCCAAAACGACTAAGTAAAGAAATCGTCGAAAGAGTGACAGAATAGGGAAATCGTCGCAAATGAGACAATGTGGAGATATCGTCGCAAGTGCGACAATAAAGATAGACCGTCGCACACTCGACAATATAGGTAAAGTAAGTAAAAATTTTGCGACAAATCAACTTTCGAAGCGGTCATCGCAAGAGCGACGAACACAGGGTATATTGCAACGAAATTGCTATACAATTTTCGTGATTTGTATAGAAAGTTCATTGTAAGATTTGTACAGGTCGTCGCAATTGCGACGAAAACATGGCATATTGCCACAGAATTGCTATAAAATTTTTGTGATTTGTATAGCAAGTGCGTCACAATATTTCTACGAGTCGTCGCAATTGAGACGAAAACAAGCTATATTGCCATGAAATTACTATACAATTTTTGTGATTTGTATAGCAAGTGCGTCTTAAGATTTCTACAAGTCGTCGCAATTGAGACGAAAACAGGGTATATTTCCACGAAATTCCTATACAATTTTTCATGATTTGTATAGCAAGTGCGTCGCAAGATTTCTATGGTGCGTCGAAATTGCGACGACAACAATTTATTTAAAAAAAGTATTAAAATTTTATTTTTGAGCAAAAAAAATTAAAATTTTATTTTTGAGAAAAAAAAATTTAAATTTTATTTTTGAGCAAAAAACCTAAAATTTGATTTTTGAGCCAATTATAGAAGGTGCTATGATTGCACACTAAAGAGGTCATCCAAGTGAAGTTGTTGGTTGGTTGGTTGAGTCAGTTGACTGACCCGACTGTTCAAACTAACGATCTTCTTAAAACAATTACACAATTATATAAAAAAACAATACTCTAACTTAGATTTACATATTTAACATCTCCCTTGCCTCAAAGCCTTCTTTGTCCTTAAAAGGTGAGGAAAAATAAATAATCAAACCTTCCAAAGAAATTATTGCTTTTTTTTTCAAATAAACTCTGATGGCCTTATATATGATTTTATATTCTTTTTTTATATTTACTCATGGGTTATACATTTTAATATGGTGCCATTAAATACCTTCTTAAAAACACACGTTTGAGGTGTTTCTAGCTAAATTTCTCATGTTACTGCTTAAAATCTCGCCAAAGGAAAGTCCTACCCTGCGAGGGAGAGCTTGAGGAAATAGTTAGGGAAGCCTGCCACTATCATCTTAGTGCCCTTGACTCTACATTTCTAGGCCATGGTTTCTAACATAAGGAGGGTTTTCATAGGGGGATAATACTAAGTCCTATCATTGCCTTTCTAGACAGGTGAGGACAAGGAATTTGTTTGACTTGGGTTGAATTTTCTAAACTGATGCTTCAAGAAAAGCAAGATAAGAAAATGCTCAATGAATGCTTGGAAGGAAAACACTTACTTTATTCAACACAACACACAAATGCACCATTACACATAATTAGTGATAAAGAAATATACAATGTTCAAGGTGAAACTTTCTAAGTAAAAAGTATATATTCATTCACAAGATAGTCGTCATTTAGCAAATTTCATATGTGCAAGAAGTGAAGCATGAACAAGTACTTATGAAACATTTAAGCATGAAATTGGGTCGTTATGATAACAATGAAATAGAGCATCCTTGTAACAAGTTCATAACCAATATAAGTTTGCATCCATTCAATAAGTATTTTCCATGAAACACATGAAGTGTCACTATTGTAAAGAGAGAATAAGGCAACGATCTCAATGTAATAATTTTAGAAGAAATACAATGCTACCATATTAGGAAATTTCATTATTATATGTCAAGGCACAAAAATTATATCATTAACCAAACTTATCATTCATTCATCAACACTCAGAAATTAATCTGTTTCTCATCTGTAACAACCAAGATTTCATTTAAGCTACTATAAATTACAACAGAGCGGAATTTTGAAAGAACTTAAAATTTGCTTATTCCAGCATATTCATTCCCAGAGTTTTATAAATAAAATAACATTTTTACATAACGCACTTTGCATAACAATTTAAATCTACCTAATAATTTGCATAAAAGTTAAAATTGAGTAAACACTTCACAATTTTGAAAATACCTGTCACTGATGCTAAGCTTGCGCTGCAGCTTGAATCCTCGCTTGAACCTTCACTTGAACACCCCCAAAACCGGCCACCCTGCCGACCAGTGCGCCTGGCCCTAGGACATCTACGGATGTCTTAGCCCTCCGTGCCCAAACCTCTCAGCCACGGTGTGCACGGTAAATTCCCACTGCTAAATCAGTCCCCAAGCTCCCCCCAAAATCTCCTCTCGTGAAAACCCTGAATGAATGAGCATCCCCTCAAAATCCATACTCCCCTTCCTTATGCCTCCATCCTCCTCTCGAACCTTCCCCCCTCACCAAACCTTATCCAAACATTTAAAACCTTATCCCTTCATTTAGTTCATATTTATTACCTTATCTTTTAATTAATGTCCCCTTTAACGTGTGGGTTACGTTATCCCTCATGGGATACGTAACCCCTTTACCTTATTTATGTTTTTATTTATTTATTTTATTTTCACCCATTGGTCTATTTCATATTTAATCAATTACCTTATTTAATACTTAATTAATCACTAACCCTTAATTTAATAATTAATCATTTAATGTCCCATTTAATAATCACTTATTCATTTAACCCTTAATCAAGGAGTTAATTATACTCCAGCTAAGTATAATCAAAATAATTAATAAATAACTTGTAATCTATTAAGGTTATATAATAATTAATTATAATTTAGCTAGTGTTTAGGATTAGTTATGAAATT
>CBVK0101314249.1:0-20386 GCA_900067695.1 Picea abies | reverse complement strand
ACCATGAAAAAAAGAGAGGCCACGGGGGAAAGTGCGAGGGTTGATTGATTTGTAGAGTTTTTCTCTAATAGATTTGAAGTTGGTGGACTAGTAGAGGTGGAATGACTAAAAATTATTCCTACATGGAGCAATAATAGGTCTGGAAGGGAAGGGGTTTTCAAAATATTGGATAGATTTTTGGTACATAATATGTTGCTACAAAAGGTGCCCCATTAGAGGTCTTGGATTTATTCGAATAGGTGTTGGGATTATTTCCCTATCTTTCTTGAACTTGAACTTGATGAGTCCAAACTCGGTTCTCCTTTCAAGTTTAATCCCGAGTGGATAAAGGAAGAGGAATTCACTAGGTTGGTTAAGGAGATTTTTAAACCATTTGACTCCTATTTGGATCTTTCTGCAGGTGAACAATTCATTTTGACTTTAAAAATTGTTAAGAGGAAAGTGGCAGCCTAGGTAGGGGAGAGGTACACATATTGAGATCAAAATCTAGTGGAAGTGGAAAGTGAAGTGGATAGACTTTCTTTTGTCTCTTCTATAGAGGATCAATTACTTAGGTTAAAACAACTTGAGGCAAAGAGGAAAAAATTACTTTTGGACAAGGATTTAGACTCACAAATTAAAAGCAAATCTACCTAGATAGAGTTGTGGGATAACAACACTAAGTTCCTCCATACATTTTCCAATCATAGAAGTAATATTAATACTATTTGGGAGCTACAAGATCATGGTTGTACTAAGGTTATAGGATTTAAAGGTTTAAGAGAACTAGGGGTCAAGCACTTTGAAGGGATATACAAGGAACCAAAGGGAGCAAATTTGGTTGACATTTTAAAATTCATATCCTATTTCCCTAGAATGATTAATAAGGAGCTTAATGAGGATTTGTACAGGCTTGTGAATAAAGAGGAGTCAATTTCTATCTTACAATATTTTAAGAAGGACAAGAATCCTGGACCAGATGGGTGGTTGGTGGAGTTCTATATCAAGTTCTTTGATTTGTTGAGAGTAGTGGAGGAGGTAAGAACTTATGGAAGGATCACCAATGGCCTAAATTCAACCTTTATTGCCTTGATACCCAAACAAAACTACCTGGAGTCTTTTGATAGGTTTCAACCTATCTCATTATTCAATTACTTGTATAATATTATTACAAAATTAATAGCAACGATATTGAATACTATCCTTTCTGAGTACATCTCAGTTGAACAATCTGGTTTTATACAAGGAAGACAAATCCACAAGGCCATTGGTATAGTACAAGAGGGTTTACACTCTATTAAACTCTCTTGCATTCCAGCAACAATAATCAAGCTTGATTTATCAAAGGTGTATGACAAGGTATATTGGCTATATCTTTAGTTATTTCTATTACACCTTGGCTTCTCGTTGCTTGTTGTTAGGTGGATAATGCGTTGTGTAACTACTTCTTCCTTTGCAATATTGATGAATGGTGTTGCCGCTAGTTTTTTCAATCCTACCAAGGATATTAGGTAAGGATGCCCCATGTCACCATCTATTTTTATTTTGGTGGAATAAGGCCCAAGTAGGTCAATACTTGAGTCTAGGAGGGTGCAATCTATACAAGGTATTTGAATGGGGAGGGAAGCACTATCTCATTTGATTTTCATGGACGATGTTCCTTTATTTCTCTTTGGGTCTTGTAGAGAAGGTTCACAGTTTTAGGAGTTACTTAAGTTATTTAATAAGGTTACAAGTGTTGATATTATGGTAGCTACAAGAGGTATTAAACCTCTATGTGTAACCCTGAAAAGACTAGAATATTCTGGGAAGCAAGAAGAAACCCTAAAGCATTGGACATAACCCTAGAAGACAAGTCAGCTAAATAATATAATTAATATTGAGTTTTTAGCCTCCAAAAAGAGAAGTTAGCCCAGATAGCTAAGAAGGAGCAGTATAAATACAGGATGCCAGAGCTCATTTGGACACACACAACTCACAACTGCAGAAATTTAGTAAGTGCGCAAGTATGGAGAGTAGTTGCAGCTGCAACTATTGCAACTTGTATTTTTGGTTTTAGGCTTGGACTTTCTCTTGGTTATGGTTTGGAATTTCTACTTGGTACGCTAGCCCTGGAGAGTGATATGCTACCTTGATTGTCTATTAGGCCTAGGGTTTTCTTCCAGAATTATTCTCTGTCAAGGTTAAGGTGCTCGGGGGTGGCTTCGACCTATGGTTGGGTGACAATATTTCTATATTGTCTATGGTAAAATGATCACACATATTTTTCTAACAGGTTATGGGCCCACACTATCTTCATAAAGTCTAACCATTGGAAGATAGTTTGGGAGGAGTTTGCTCAGTTAAAGTTGCAGTTGTAGTCAAATGTTTTGTTGCAGAAACGAAACCCTAACGCTCTTGTTAAGGAACCTTAAGTGAAGATATTGACATATTTTCTGGATAGCCTAGTGCACCCTAACCTAGCACACCTCCTGGTACTCTCAACAAGCTAAGACGTCAAGTTTCATTTTTTGGTCAAAGTTGAAGGTTGACCAAGTCAAAGCAGTCATGAGTTACTCTATGAAGTCAAAAAAAAAGTTAGAATGGGATTCTAACTCAAGAGCATGGAAGACAAGGATTGACCTCATCCTTGCCAAGAATAAGGTATTGGAACCACAGTTTGAAGAAGGAAAAGAGAAGGAACCTCAGAATGTTGCAATTATGGAGAAGTTCAAGGACAATGACATCAATGCTATGAGTATCAAAGTGGACTATGTAAAGGACCACTTGATACCCTACATCTCTCATCTTGACTCATCTAAGAATATGTACGATGCCCTAACTAAAATCTTCTCAGTCAAAAACATTGGACAAGTAATGACTCTAAAGAATGAGCTCTGTAACATGAAAATGATGATGAAAGCATAACATCATACTTTGTGAGAATCTCGCAGTTAAGAGATCAACTAAAATATATTGAAGAGATCATTTCAAGAAACTGAATCAAGGATTAGCACAAAAGATAAATCCCAAAAGAAATATGATGATCAAGCCTTCACAACAAAGTTAAAGAATTTCGAGAATAAGAGGAAGTTTGGCTTAATGAAGGAAACAGATGAAGAAACAATTGTTGAAGAAAAGGAAACCTCAAAGAAAGTTAAGTAGGATGAAGCAGACTTCTTCTAGTCAAGGTAACAATATTCTTCTATAACATAATTCTTGTACATATCATGTTTACATAGTTCTTGTACATATCATGCATATCCATTTATTATAAGATAAGATGATCAATGAAACAATACCTATGGACAAATAAAAAAATAAGGATTGCTATGAGTACAAATCAAGCAATGTACATGAAAGGATGAAGTACGTTGACAATATTTGGTGACAAATTCCTAAAAAATCCATTATATAAGTAACAACTACCAAATAGGCCGAAATCGGAATCAAACTTGAAGTGACCCAGAAAGAAGTCATTAATTAAGAGGAAACTATAATAAGACTTGTGACACTTTGTAGAAATCAATAAGGATACAGATGGAAGCATGGACTCTCCTAGATGGAGGGAGATGATTGCAAAATTCCAAAAGAAGATCATGCATTCATGCATGAAACCAGGATTAGGAGAGAGCTAATCCTAAATGATATGATCCATTAAAATATCCGCAAATATTATCAAGTATGTGTCCATGTTCCCATTGAAAGTAGAAGCCATGATAAGCAACACGTGTTCAGTTTGACTCTAGAAGAAGTCTTCTTCGAAAAGAAGCCTTAAGCATCCTTGGTTGTATATCTACATCCATGATCCTATGATGAAAGGAAGAAGTTGGAATCTTCAGGGCATGGAATCTATAGAAGACTCCATGGACCCAAAAGCTAAAGAGGAACATGAGGAATAACATGAAGATTACAAGAAAGAAAGAAAAGTGAGAACAACCATTTATTATACCGAGAATCATAAGACTTCTAGCTTGGTATGAACCCACTAGAAATAATAAATAAGAAGAAATGGAAGTTATGATAAAGAACAATGTATGTAAGAAAATGAATGGAAGCATTGCAAGATTCAGAGATTCTTTCAGAAGGAGGGAGAAGACTATGACGACAGCTTGTTCTAGCAAACCAGATATAGCTCGTGCAGTATCCATGTAAAAGATTGTTCTTCTCAATAAAGCAAATTGAGAAAGAAGTTTATGCCAGAAAGAGACCCATGTGTGAAGATATAAGAAGACCTTGTATGGATTCAAACAAATTCATGCAGAGTGTCGCATATAAAACAAAAGCATGGTGAAAACTTTCTATGACAGAGATAGTGTATCATAATGGTTACTCAGAAGTCTGGGATGATGTATTTCTAATCCATGGAAAACTCTCATGATGACAGAAGAAGTGCTACTTGGATATGTTTCAGTTTGAGATTTGCCACGATTTCATGAGCTAGCAGGAAACGTAAGTGTTGAATTCGACCATGATATATTATAATGATCAGAGCTACGTGAAGATTTCAGAGAAAACTAGTGTTCCATGACATACCAAAGTACACTGAGATCAAGCATTATATTCTCCATGATAAAATTCCAGAGAGATAAGTGGTTCTCCAGTATATCTCTACCGACAAGCAAATAACAAATATTTTGATAAAGCCTCTATTCAAGATGAAACGTTTGCGTACTTAAGAGACAAGCTGGGGCTCGTGGAGATGACTTCATTATTGGAAAAGGAAGTGATTACTCATGTAACAACCCTACTTAATTAATTAAATATTTGTTTAATGAATATTAGTTTAATTAATTAATTAATTAATTTCATGATTAAATATTTGTTTAATGAATGTTAGTTTAATTAATTAATTAATTAATTTCATGATTAAATATTTGTTTAATGAATTTTAGTTTAATAAATTATTAATTTTATTTTGGAGATATTAATACATTATTAATTATTATTTTGTATCAGTAGATGGACCCATTTATGAAAGGAGGGATAAGGTAGTTGAGATTTAATGGGGGGATAAGGTGGGTGAGATTTAATGAAGGAAGAAGGCGGTGAATAAGGAAGGGGGGAAAGTAGGATAAGAGGAGTGGAAAACACTCGGGAAGGGGACTTGGGTTTTTGGGGAGCATTATTTTCATATTAGAGGACTGTATTACTGGTTTTGCTTGAGGAGCTTGCTGGAGGATTGTATTACTGTTTTTTTTTTTAGGATCTTGTTGGAGGACTGTCACAAGGGGCATCTGTTGCTGGGAATTTTGGGCTTGGGGGCTAGGAAACCGCAAGGATTCCTGGAGCTAGGGAGTCGGAGAGGCTCTGTTCCTAGCTGGCTGGGAGGAAAAGATTCAGTTTTCAGGCAGTTTCAAGCAGTTTTCAGGCAGTTCAAGTAGTTAGAAACAACAGGAAAGAAAGGGGCAAACTTCTTCTTCAAGAGGTATTTTACCAGTATACAATTTTGTTCTGAATGAAAGTTATGATATGTATCTATGTATTGAAAATGTGTAATATGTTGTGTAATCTGTTTTGTGACTATTTTGGACTGTATAATTTGAGAATTTGATATTTAACTGATTAATTTGCTAGAACTTCAACATAAATTAGATAGATTTGTTGTAATGAAAACGTAAATAGAAATTAGATGTCATGTTCAAAAGAAGAAGAGTAATTTAGATTACAAATTTACCATTTAACTTTGAAGCCATAATGAAGGGCTTTACACATGAAATCAGAGCCTGGTTTCAAAACTGAAACCTGGGCTTGACCACTCGCAATATTGAGATTTTGTATTTGTGGCAACCTGGTCTTCGTCTGCAATCCAATTTGGGTTGTTACAATCATAACGTTATATTACTGTCAAAAAGAGTAGCATATATGACCCATATACAAAATTCCTTCTAGTCTGGTCCTTCAGTCCCAGAAAAATAAAAGCAAGAAGCATTGTTTGCCTTTACAGACTATCAAAAAAATAATATCAACCTTCTAACTAACAGATTGACCTTGACGAATATCGAATTCATTTAATTCACCAGCATATACCTGAATTACAACTTTGTTCCAAATCAAATTCTGTATTCCATTCTAAAAATAATATAAATAGAATTTACAGGTCTAATCTACTACTTTCTGAAATTGGATTTTCAAAATTATCAAAGATGAAACTAGATAGAATCTCTTTCCCATCTAGCTCATAATGCATGAAAAGTGAAAATCAAGTTACATGATGGAG
This sequence comes from Picea abies, assembly GCA_900067695.1. Taxonomy (NCBI): domain Eukaryota; kingdom Viridiplantae; phylum Streptophyta; class Pinopsida; order Pinales; family Pinaceae; genus Picea; species Picea abies. Next base: position 14,208 of record CBVK0101314249.1, on the reverse strand, counting down.
ACAACACTTTCTTCTATAATGCCCACCCTACCCATTAGGAATAAACAGATCATTAGGAATAAATAGATAAATAATTGTAACTGTAATTCTTTCCATAAGATTTTGACCCACTAAAATCAAAATAAACTAGAAAATTCCATTACCAAATTATTCACTTACAAAAATGAAACCATAAAAAAAATATGACATTGTTAATTTATTTTGATTAATTTCAAATACCAATTTTGATTCTAAAAAAAACATGTAGACCAGGTAAGTATCAAAAGACATTAAAGAGCTACATCAGTGCCATGAACCAAAAGCCACTAACTTGTACCCATTTCAAAATCACAGATTCAACATATTGAAATATAACCTGAATCCAGAGGAAGTAAAATTAAAATTCCAAAAAAAAAAATGTACAAACATCACCATAACCCAGATAGAATACCACGATATAATAACAGTGTGAATGCAGCGGTTAAGAAAACCAACATTATGCAAGAAATTGGAGGCTAACTTCTCCAAAACCTAACCCATAACCCTAACTCAAATAAGAACCCTAACCTGATCTCTAAATCTTCTGAAAAAAAAATTTTGACCTTCACCACAGGATTAGCTTTTTCAACCTCCTGACGCCCGACCTCCTTGTAATGAAACGAGCATCCATGCTTTTCTGAATAACGATGCAAAGAACAGAAAACATAACCGCACCAACACTTGAAACTGTCAATCCCACACGCTTCCTGCAATATTGGCATCGGCTTGAAACCCTCAGTGGCTCTTCGGAGGACACAAAATTCCCATCATCTGAAGATGACCCAACAAATTCTGCAAGGTTTCAGACCCAGGACGCATCGAATCTCAGGGCCTTGCTACTGTCGATGTCAAGTGACAAGGATTTATCAACCGCGGATTTAACAGTCAATCCCCACCTGCATTTGGGCCAAAACAAAAATGGTCCCTGTAACATATTCATGGTGGCAGAGCTACCAAAGAACCCACACTTATTGTTGTACAGAACCGGGCCTTCAGGAGGCTGTCGGCCCCTGTCCTCCCCCATATTCTTCCATCTTTCTTTTGCCATTAAAACCCTTGTAGAAAATATGCCAAGAGGATAAGAAAATATTGGCCGGGGGCCAGTCTCCAATTAACAGCATTCAAGCACGAGTACTTGCATCAACACACAAACCAAGGTTCAACACGAAACACATATAAGTCACTAAAATATAGCACCAAACCCAAGAGGGTAACCAACAAGACACGTTTTCATGCTCATGGGACTCGAAACCCCGACTTGTTGGTCGAGTGCATCAGGGAAAGAGCCCACGAGCCCATGCAATCCTGGTGCCAAAGCCATGGAGAAGGAGCCGCGAGGAGGGTATGTATTATCAAACTCCAAGTCCACATATCAAGCACAGTCAACACATAAATCACCAAATCCTAGTGCAAGCAATGATCCCTATATGCACCAGTCGATACGCCAACCGAGCCAAGCACCTACAACACAACACATCAAGAATCAAACATCAAGTTTTAAACACAAGGTAGTGCACACTACGTAGTGTTAAACAAACATTATTATGGGTCTTTACCCATATCATTCCAATGTGAAACTTTAACCCGGACCTCACCTACCACCAAACGTTACACCGAAGTCGAGCACCCACCACAACAACACAGTTAGCTCCAACCACCAAACGCAATCCAAGTCGCAAAACGTAGGCCTCTGGAGTCGGAGTTGCAGACTAGAGTCCGAGTGGGAGTGTAGGAGCAGAGTGCGTGTAGGGTTTGGGGATAGAGAGCCTGAAGAGTGCGTGTAGGGTTTTGGGGGATGAGAGCTCGNNNNGGGGGGGGGGGGCACGTGGGCTTCGTGCGTACCCACTTTATTTTTGTTTTAATTTTATTTTTATTTTTTTTATTTTATTTTTATTTGAATTGTATTTTGATTATTTTAGTTTAATAATTATTCTTTTAAATTAGTCAAAATTTTAATTATTTATAATAAAACAAGAAAATTCATGTAATTAAACTAATTAAGGTGATTAATTAAAAGTAATTAATCATGGAATGGAATTACTAATTAATCATTAGTAATTTAATGTTTTAAATTTATGTTTAAATTATATTTAAGTTCATGTTTTAAATTATATTTAAATTTATGTTTTAAATTCATGTTTAAATTTAAAATTTATTAAAGTGACTAATTAATTAGTTTTCAACAAAAAGTTTAAGGACTTAGACCATGATAAGCAGGGGGGGGGCTTCATGCGCACTAGGAAGGTAAGTTAGATGAATTGGCGAGTGTGGTGCAATGCTAGTGTAGCTACCAGGCGAAGGAGTCAGTAGTTTTCTTAGGCGAAGACATCGAGCTTAGATGCTTTAACCCTAACCTAGCCACTTCCCCTAAAGAGAGTAACATCTGTTTACAGACAAGTAAAATAAAACTTACGCCTAACCATGTTTTCAAGTTTAAGTTGCACAAATGTGAATTTCCCTAGACTCTCCCTGACAAACTTTTGGTTGATGCAGATTCAATTATATAGGATGGTTAGGACTCGACGAAATTGAGGCAGAGGGGAATCGTCGCAAGTACCACCAATGCTGCCACCACCATCACCTGAATAATCTCTCATTCTGCGCTCTTTGGAGGCCATAAATGAGACTTTAAAGGGGCGTCAGCTAGCAGGGATCGAAGTGGAGCCCCCACCATATGGAATGGGTAATCCTGAAGCGTTGAGGGATTCAGGAGGAGGGCCTCCACCCAAGGACATCACTAGAGAACTGTAGAATATCAAACTTCCATAGTTCGTCGAGGTTCATGCCAGTGAACATGCAGAAGCATGGTTGGAAGGGATGACACGATGTTTTTCCTTAAGAGACTATGCTTCCACATCAAAGGAGAAAATAGCAATCTTTCAGTTAAGGGACAGTGCCTTGAACTAGTGGGGCAACCTGGAGAGGCAGTTTCACCTTACCCCAAACACTCTCTTGGGAACTTTTTTAGGAAAGGTTTCGAAGGAAATATCTACCAGCTTACTATGAGGAACAACAGGTGGGAGAATTTCATGCTCTAGTACAGGGAAATAGGATCGTGGAAGAGTATGAGATCAGGTTTATGGAATTGGTAAAATATGTTTCGTACATGGATAATGATCAACAATAGGAAGAATGCTTTGTCTATGGGTTAAACCCTAAGATAAGGGACATGGTACGGATGTGGAAACCGTCTTCAGTAGCAAAAGATGTTGAAAATGCACGTTATGCGGAGGAACACATGAACTTAAATGGAGGTATGAGATCGACCTTTCCACATCATCCTGGATTCGTGGGGAAGGCCCCTAGGAACTTCTCCAGTGGAGGGAGCTCTAGGCCACCTCCTTATGGTAATAGAGTCACGCCAAGGACAGTTTCCACAGGTATTTCAATGGCAGTGAGTGCAGCATCCCATTCATCACCAATGACGCAGGCAGGTTCACGACCTTCTCAGGGAGCAACTAGTAGGGGCATGGGTTCCAGGGGAAGGAACTCATTTCAGAGACCGTCACAGAGCAGTGCGTAGGTTCCATCTTATGTTACATGTTGGGGATGTGGAGGACCCCATTACCAGCGTGACTACCTAGATTTGCAAGAAGGATTTGTGCATAGAGAAGGAAAGGCCCTGATGGGAAGAGCAAGCGGTAGCCACCAGATTTATGCAGCATTTAATAATCGCCAGGCAAAACATCAATCCATGGTGGTGGATTCGTCAGGTACGCTAAATCATATCGATGTTAAAATTTTGTTTGATTTTGGTGCTACAGATAGTTTCATTTCACCATCTGCATTAGAAAAGAGTGGGTTGGCAGCCTACGAGCATGACAACTTTAAACAAGTCGAGATGGCTTTGGGGGAAAAACAAGCGGTAGGACCTAGTGTCGATAATTTTCTAGTAGACCTAGGAGTGTGTACTACCAGGTTGAAGGTATACATCACTGCTCTTGGGACGTATGACCTAATCATTGGAATGGATTGGTTAGAAGCCCATCGAGCTATGGTAGATTGTTTCGCAAAAAGGGTGCTTTGTGTTGATGATGAAGGAAGGCCAGCGGAGATCCACGGTGTATGGAGAAAGGTGTCTCTACGCTTTATCTCAACTATGAAGGTTAAGCGGTGCATGAGGAAAGGGTGTCGACTATATGTAGTGGAAGTAGTGAATGAAAGGAAAGGACCCTCCTTGGATCAGTACCCAGTATTGTCAGAGTTTAAGGATGTTTTTCCGAACGAGTTGTCGGGGTTACCTCCTGAGAGGGAGCTTGATTTTACTATTGAGCTAAAACCTGGTGTAGAACCAATTTCCAAGACTCCGTATAGGATGACAGCGCTAGAACTTTGTGAGTTGTAGATGCAGTTGAAAGAGCTACTCGACTTAGGGATAATAAGTCCCAGTGTCTCACCTTGGGGTGCACCAGTAATCTTTGTGAATAAGAAGGATGGTTCCTTATGACTGTGTATAGATTACAGGGACTTGAACTGTGCTATAGTGAAAAATAGGTACCCAATTCCATGAATAGATTATCTCTTCGATCAGATGAAAGGAGCAGCGGTATTCTCAAAAACTGATTTGTGATCAAGGTATCACCAGTTAAGGATTAAGGAAGGAGATATTCCTAAAATTGCCTTTCGAACTCGGTTTGGGTATTACGAGTTCGTTGTAGTACCTTTCGGATTGACCAATGCACCAGCAGTATTCATGAGCCTCATGAAAGGTGTATTTCAGAAGTACTTAGACCATTTTGTACAAGTCTTTCTAGATGACATCCTCATCTATTCCAAGAACGAAAGAGAACATGAGGAACACTTGCAAGTGGCATTGTCCTACCTTAGAGAGAACAAATTGTATGGGAATTTGTCAAAGTGTTCCTTCTTCCAGAAAGAAATCCACTATTTAGGTCATATCATTTCCGACGAAGGAATCTATGTGGACCCAGAAAAGGTAAAGGCCATTATGGAATGGCCAGTGCCAAAAAATGCTCATGAGGTAAGAAGTTTCATGGGGCTAGCAAGTTATTATCGGAGATTTGTGGAAGGGTTCTCTAAAATAGCGAAACCCATCACCACCTTGTAGCGCAAGGGGGTCAGGTATGAATGGACAGAAGAATTTGATAGTGCATTCATCGAGCTTAAGAGGTTATTAACTAGTGCACTAATTCTATGAGTGTCGGATATGGAAAAGGACTTCACAATCTACACAGATGCCTCGAAGCAAGGGTTGGGGACTGTGCTAATGTAGGATGGAGTAGTGATAGCGTATGCATCTAAGAACTTGAAGCAACACAAGGAGATTTATGCTACTCATGATTTAGAATTGGCAGCCGTAATGCTAGCTTTGAAACTTTGGAGGCACTATCTAGTAGGGAGAAACTTTGAGCTCAAAATAGACCATCAAAGTTTAAAACATCTCTTCACTCAAAGGGATCTGAATGCCAAGAATAGGAGATGGAGTGAGTTTATGAGTGAGTACGATTTTGGTATTTCATATATCAAGGGAAAAGAAAATGTGGTCGCAAATGCCTTGAGTAGGAGACCAAGTGTCTTCTCCTTGGTACCCTCAAAAGTCAATCTAAGGGAACGTGTGTTGTCGCAACTCCTTGGAGACAATTGGTATTTAAAGGTTACTTCAAACCTCGAGAGTGGGAGGCAGTTAGATCCAAAGTATGATGGATATAGCCTGGAAGAAGATGGACTATTAAGATATCAAGGAAGGATATACATCCCTGAAGGTGGGGATATTCGAAGCATCATACTGAAGGAAGCCCATAGATCCCTTTATTGTGCGCATCCAGGTGTAAAGAAAATGTACGTAGACATGAGGAAGCTCTTCTTTTAGGTAGGCATGAAGCGCGATGTATTCCATTTCTTTGCCAAGTGCCTAGAGTGTCAACAAGTGAAACTGACCACCATCACCCGGCAAGACTCCTACAACCACATGGTGTTCCTATGTCCAAGTGGGAAGTCATTTCTATGGATTTTCTTGCGGGATTGCCACTCACATCTCATAGACACAATGCCATTCTTGTAATAGTTGATAAGTTAACCAAGAGTGCTCATTTTATTCCGGTTAGAGACACTTACGATGTCACTGATGTGGAACGCATGTTTGTAAGTGAGGTCATCTGTTTGCACGGGATACCCAAGAAGATCATTTCAGATAAGGACTCTAGATTCACTTCTAGGTTTTGGACAAGTTTGCAGTCAACGTTGGGGACGCAGTTGATCTTAAGCACAACTTATCATCCGGAAACAGATGGGAAAACTGAGAGAGTAAATCAAGTCATGGAAGACATGCTCATGATTAGGATGTATTTCATGGATAATCAAACCCATTGGGAGAAGTACCTACCTTTGGTAGAGTTTGCCTACAATAACAATTTTCATAGCTCCATCGGAATGCCACCCGACGAAGCTCTGTATGGAAGGCCATGCAGAACACCATTGAGCTAGGAAAGATTAGAAGACCGAGTAATAGTTGGGCCAGAATTGATTCAAGATATGGAGGAGCAAGTGATACAGATTAGGTAGAGACTAAAGGAAGCACAGGATAGACAGAAAAGTTATGCATATGCATGCAGGACTGACCGAAGTTATAAAGTGGGAGATCAGGTTTTCATTCGTATCAGTCCCAATAAGAGTACCATCTGGTTTGGAAAGGGGACAAATTTGTCACCTCAATTTATAGGACCGTTCAAAATCCAAGAGAAAATTGGACCCATTTCCCATCATCTCGTACTGCCACCCCACTTGCATAAAACTCATAATGTTTTTCATGTATCTGTTCTACATCATTATGTTGTTGATGAATCACATAAACTAAATTGGAAGGAATTGCAGGTATCGAATACGGGAACCCTCATGGTAGAACCATTATGCATATTGGACCGTAGAGTCCGATAGCTCAAGAACTGTCTGGTAGACCAAGTTAAGGTCCAGTGGGACAAGTTTAGTCCAGGATCTTCTACTTGGGAGGATGCCGAGACATTACGACGAGATTATCCCTCACTTTTTGGACCACCTCAAGAATATGTTTCTCGAAGGTTGGGTGTATGTAACGCCACCTTTTGACTTAAGCATCTAGAATTACCTGAGGCCTAATCACCTTTATTTTCTATTCACCGTGAAACTATTAATGATACACTTGAACTTTAAGACGTATGAACTTTTATGAATGTTTAAATGTTATTTGAATGATGATGGATATGATGCGATCTACTATGTGAATGTAATATCTATAAATGTTTAAATGTCACTCGAATGATGATGGATATGATGCGATCTACTATGTGAATGTGAATCCTATGAAGGTTTAAATGTTATTTGAATGATGATGGATATGATGTAATCTATTTTGTAAATGAAAATTCTACGAACAAGTAACGTTAATTGAATTATGGGGATATTATGAGATCTATTTCTAACTTGAAAACTTTGATGTTAAACTTGTTGGTATGTGGATATCGAATTGAGATTATGGTTGTATGCAATTACATGATGATAATGCATAGATATGTATGAGTTTGTGTTATAGACTAATTTGCAGGTCATTGGGCTATGAAATAGCCAAGGGATAATGATAATGAAAGTGAATGTCATGACCACTGACCGAGAAGCAATATGGTATGAATCTTTGTATGTGAAATTATATTGGTTTGAATGCATTGCTATGATATGTGGATGAGTGCAGGATTTCAGGTGGTGAGACTTCCTAAAACTGAATAAACGATGACAAAATTCCCAACAACACGGTGCCACTGTATATTCTATTGTAGGGTGTGGACCCTAGTCCTGTTAGGAGGGGTGGAGGCATTTCCCACCGTGTATCCTTCGAAACATGGAGTCATGGGAGGACAGTGTTAGCTCACGCTCCCCTAGACGTGTGATGATGACTATCAGTTGCCTGCTGAGGAAGCTTGGTCAAGATAGTGACACTTCCGCTTACGGGTTCTATTTGGATTTAGGTCAATATAGTTGACGCTCCAAGATAGTCCAACAAAGGAAGGATAGGAATGGAAGATGGAAGTAAGTTAGGGAGGAAGGATGAATAGAAATAATTGAGAGTGTAAGGAGATTTCCCTTATGGTGGAATTTATTGTTTTTCCTTCTGAAAAGAAAATGTGTATATATGTATATTCATAATTACTTAACTAAACTACAATTGTCTAAATAACATTGTTGATATGGATTGTTGTAATTAAGGGATTTCGCAAACATTTGATTGGTTTATTATCTTTTATAAAATGAATAGTCTTGTTGATTGGATTGGATGCATACAGAAATTACTATAGAGGTGATAGTTATTGTTATTAGTACATGCACGAGACTTGTATGTACTAGCTACACATGCATTTATTGTACATGTACACTAGTATGTATGATTTTTCTTGGCTTACTTACTGATAATGTTGTTTATTGGATATGAATGTGTGAACCATGTGTCTTTTCCCTTGTATCATAAAATACTTTAACTTCGGGACGAAGTTTTCTGAAGGGTGGGTGTATGTAACAAACCTACTTAATTAATTAAATATTTGTTTAATGAATATTAATTTAATTTAATTAATTAGTTAATTTCATGATTAAATATTTGTTTAACGAATGTTAGTTTAATTAATTAATTAATTAATTTCATGATTAAATATTTGTTTAATGAATTGTAGTTTAATAAATTATTAATTTTATTTTGGAGATATTAATAAATGATTAATTATTATTTTGTATCGGTAGATGGACCCATTTATGAAAGGGGAGATAAGGTAGTTGAGATTTAATGGGAGGATAAGGTGGGTGAGATTTAATGAAGGGAGAAGGCAGTGAATAAGAAAGGGGGGAAAGTAGGATAAGAGGAGGGGAAAACACTCGGGAAGGGGACTTGGGTTTTTGGGGAGCATTATTTTCATATTGGAGGACTGTATTACTGGTTTTGTTTGAGGAGCTTGCTGGAGGATTGTATTACTAGTTTTTTTCTGAAGATCTTGTTAGAGGATTGTCACAGGGGGCATCTGTTGCTGGGAATTTTGGGCTCGGGGGCCAGGAAACAGCAAGGATTCCTGGAGCTAGGGAGCTAGAGAGGCTCTGTTCCTAGCTGGCTGGGAGGAAAAGATTCAGTTTTCAGGCAGTTTCAAGCAGTTTTCAGGCAGTTCAAGTAGTTAGCAACAACAGGAAAGAAAGGGACAAACTTCTTCTTCAAGAGGTATTTTACCAGTATACAATTTTGTTCTGAATGAAAGTTATGATATGTATCTATGTATTGAAAATGTGTAATAAGTTGTGTAATCTATTTTGTGACTATTTTGGACCGTATAATTTGAGAATTTGATATTTAGCTGATTAATTTGGTAGAACTTCAACATAAATTAGATAGATTTGTTGTAATGCAAACATAAATAGAAATTAGATGTCATGTTCAAGAAAATAAAAGTAATTTATATTACAAATTTACCATTTAACTTTGAAGCCCTAATGAAGGGCTTTACAACCCAGGTTGGGAGGGAGCACTGATATGTTATTGATTTATGGACGGTCATTTTTTCAGTTTGAAAAATGGTCCATGATGAAAAGTTCCTTTCCAGTTTAGAAAGTGGTTTGGTATTCTGACGGACAAGAATTTTCCAATTTGGAAAATGGTCCAGATCAGACAATCATTTTCGTAATGAAAATGGTCCGATAGATTGTTGATGTACTGTAGATAGGGATTCCCCTTCTTTCCAGTGTGGGGGAATGGTCTAGGACATTCATTCTTCTTGGAAGTCACTCTGAGTAGTGGTCAAGTGCAATGGTCCGCCTCATCGGGCAGTCATTCTTTCGAAGTTCATAGTTGTGAGCAATTTCGAAGAATGGTCTGTTTCGGAGGTTGGTGCAGAACAGTAATTTCCATTAGGAAATGGTTCGGACAATCATTCCCTAGGGTAGACTCATTCTCTCAAGGTTTCACTATGATTAGTGCCAGAGGAATGGCCTAGTTAGGTGAATGGTCCAGGTTCAGTAATCAGGGACAGGCATTCCCTAAGGCAAACTCATTCTCTCCAGGTTACACTGTGATCAGTGCCAGAGGAATGGCCCATTTAGGTGAATGGTCCAGGCTCAGAAATCAGTGACATATATTCTTCTATGACTGAGAATAATAGTCCACATAGCCCATTGTTGATGTTTTACTTTATAAGGGAAGATGCTCTTCTAGATATCACAGATGTGAGTAGAAGAATGGCCTAGATGACTCAGTTTATATCATGATATTGTTTTATGTAGGCTGATATTAGATGATATTATTGCTATGGAGACTGCATGTCTCTGGACAATAGTTGTATGCTACTATGGTGGATGTGTTGAACTAGTTGTGACTATGTGTCACTGGTTATTAGCCGTGTGCTACATGGTGTGGTTGTGTACCATTGGATAGTAGTTGTATACTACTTTGAATAGACACAGTTGTGTTCTATTGGATGGCATTGTTATGATTTCCATGGATACTATCACTAGTGTTGGAGATGATTTCCATCTAGATGGATACTCAGTGTGTTGGTGGACAAACATTCTCTAGGCAGAGAATGGTCTAGGAAGGACTGATTACTAGTGGACAGACATTCTCCCTATGGAGAATGGTCCAGGTTGATAGATTGTTGATGTACCATGGACAACTATTCTTCTAGTACATATGTTTGGGTTAGAAGAATGGTCTATCTCCTTGAGTTGACAGAAGTGATCAGAGTAGAGAGATTGATATAGGACATACATTTTATCTGAGTTCATAGTAGTGGTTGGAGGGAAAATTGTCCAGTACAGTCATTCTTCTAGGACGTATGTTCGGATTAGAAAAATAGTCCTTATAGCCCATGAAGAGGTTTCCAGCATATGTTGGAACAATTATTCTTCTAGGACATATGTCCATATGAGAAGAATGGTTCGTGTATCACTCTGTGGAGTGAGTGACTTATTCAACATCATGCCTGATTACTTAGATAGAGTATGGCTTCGAGAGATGATGTATTTGATGTTATTAGATAATACTGATAGTGATGATGGTGCTCGTGATTTAATCATGAGATAGCGTGTGTCGCTATGATGATGTTACCAATTGAATGGTATGTTTGTGCTCAAGACCATTGATTTCAATACCTCCCTAGCTAGGAGGGAGTGTTGATATTATGGTAGATGAGTGAGGTATTAAACCTCCACGTGTAACCCTGACAAGACTAGAATATTCCAGTAAGAAAGAAGAAACCCTAAAGCATTGGACATAACCCTAGAAGACAAGTCGGCTAAAGAATATAATTAATATTGAGTTTTTAGCCTCCAGAAAGAGAATTCGTCCCAGACAACTAAGAAGGAGCATTATAAATCTAGGATGCCAGAGCTCATTTGGACACACACAGCTTGCAAATGCAGAAATTTAGTAAGTGCACAAGTCTGGAGAGTAGCTGCAGCTACTGCAACTTGTATTTTCGGTTTTAGGCTTGGAATTTCTCTTGGTTATGGTTTGAACTTTCAGCTTGGTACGCTAGCTCTAGAGAGTGATATGCTACCTTGATTGACTATTAGTCCTAGGGTTTGCTTCCATAATTATTCTCTGTCAAGGTTAAGGTGCTCGAGGGTGGCTTCAGCCTATGGTTGGGTGAAAATATTTTTATATTGTCTATGGTAAAATGAGCACACCTATTTTTCTAAGAAAAATAATGGAATTTATCAAGGTGCTAAGTCTACTTTGGTTACTTCAGGTATGAATGAGGATCATAATATTGAGTTTGAAATATATTTCCCTTATCAACACTTGGACTTGAATGATGGTCTTAAGTACCTAGGATTTACTCTTAAGACAAATTGTTATGGGAAGGGAAATTGGTGGTGGTTGGTATCTAAGACTGAGAAAATACTTTCTCTATGGTGCAATTTATGGATATCAAGAAGGGGAAGATCTATTTTAGTGAAGTAAATCCCGGAGGCCATACCTATGTATTGGCATACTCTTGTGCATATTTCAAAAGGAATTCTGAAGAAAATTTGGAAGTTTTGTTATAATTTCCTTTAGCAAATGTAATAATCAATTTAAAGGGTCATGTTGGGTTAGGTGGAAGAACCTGGCTAGCCCTAAGGAATTGGAGGGGTGGGTTTTAAAACACATTCACCTTTTTGGTCAGTCCTTGGTAGCAAAGTCCTTATGGATTGTTCTCACAAAGGATATCCTCTAGAGTAGGATATTGGTTCAGAAGGATATGGCCCCCGATTCTTTCGTTGACTAGATTAGGAAAGAGCATAAGTCGATCCAAATTGTGTCTAATCAATCGAAGGCTCTGTCACTAGATTTTCATGTAATAGGCTCCTATTTGGCTTGGCATCTGGGTGACAGGACACAAGTGAGGATCAGGGTTGCTGCTATAATGCATTGTAATAGGAATGTATTCTTTCTCGGGGCACTTGTACATAATTTACAAGAGGTTGGGAGAATAACCTTTAATTTAATAAATAAGCCTTTGGAAACAACCATGTGGAAACAAGGTTGGTTGAGTTATGTTGATCTAGGACTGGATGGTGATCTAGTGAGGCACTGGGAACGTTTTGTATCATAATTACATAGGGATCACATAAGAGTTTGTGGGAGTTCAGATGAAATTATTTGGGGGTTCAATAAGCAAGGAGGTTCCTTTACTACAATGCCGGTGTATTATGTGTTTTTTTCAATTAGTGATGTGGCAGGTCGTTGGTGGTGGAAAGATTTGTGGAAGGTGAAGGCACCTACTGAATCAAAATTGCTTATGTGGTTAGCTTTGTTAGACAAGGTCCTGACTTGGGACCATTTACAAAAAAAGAGGTAAGGTGGGAGCTAGCAGGTGCTCCTTGTGCAAACTTCATGAGGAAAAAAAATCCCATCTATTTTTGCATTGTTATTATTCCTTTTAAGTTTGGAAAGAGGTTGAAGGGTTTCTTAGTTTTGACTCTCTGTGGCATGGGTTAACTATTAAATCTTGCTTCCAGTCTTGGTTCTCAAGGAAGGAACTAGAAGGTATTCAAGTAGTGCCATATAAGGTTTTGTGGGGAATTTGGCTTGTAAGGAATGCATGATTGTTCAAGGATAAACAACTCCCTAATTTCCAAGTCTCTACTCAGGTGATGGGATTACTTCCTTATTACAAGGAGGTCCCTAAAAAAATTGCTCCTAGGGGTCCAGGAGAACTACAAGTGGATATATCTATTCCTTGGGGACATTTTGATGGATCTTGTCAAGGACAAAACATGGTTGTTGGTCTTGGGTTTTCCTTCTTCCTTTCTGATTCACATTACTTTCATTTCAAAGAAAATATGGGCAGTGGGACCAATAACATTGGAGAATTTATGGCTCTTATTTATATGCTAAAATTTACCTTGGGTAGGGGTATAAGATCCTTCCAAGTATTTAGTGACTCCCTTCTGGTCATAACTGGATGTGTGACCAAGTTCATATTCTAAACAATATACTACTTGTTGTAGATAAACAATTGAAGGATATCACTAGATATTTCCAAGATATGAAGTTCACTCATATATGTAGAGAGAAGAATGAGATTGTTGATCAAAATTTCAAAGATGTGGGCTTGGATTTAATGGGGAATCATTTTGTCCTTTTTGAATTCCATGATGGTCATTATGTTTTTATTAGACAACCTTATCTTGATGTATTTAGAATTTTTCATTTATGATCAAGTTTATAATACATTAGTCAAGGACATTTTGGTGACATTTATATATGTCTTTTTGTTTAGATTTTGCTTAGCTCTGCTTTTTGTAGTAATTGATTCCCCTTTCAAGGACCTTTTTGGACAGTTCTTGGAGCACCTTATATTGTATTTTCTATTCTACTTGAATAAGAAACACGTTTTTCTCCTTGGAAAAAATGTGTATGTGTGTGTGTGTGTGTGTGTGTGTGTGTGTGTGTGATCTTAGCCCTTAAGTGAGTGAGAGAAATATTTTCACTGTACCCACCCTCCAACTTGTAATCCGAAGTGAGATGTTCCTCACATCTCAAGAAGAATATTTTCACCTCATCCACCCTCCAGCTTATAAACCATAGTGAGATATTTCTTATGGCTCAAGAAGAATCTATAAATGACAATTGCCTCATGAAGAGTGATCATGCCAAGTAGGATTTGAATTTGAATAGGGATAATAACAATTTATCCTTTCAACCACCCAAGCTAAACCTGATTGAATTTTAAGACTAAATTA